>JAJGRW010000275.1:33111-179674 GCA_025461045.1 Carex parvula | reverse complement strand
AAATAAAAAAAGGAAAAAAATAATAAATTTACAAAAAAATCGACTCAAATATCGCCCTTTTCGCCTTAGAAATCGCCTTCTCTTTTTCTCTTTCTCTCTTTCTCTTCCTCTCTTTCTATTATGTGGGTTTGAGTGAGTTGTGAGAGGTAAGAGAAAGAAAGATGAGTTTTTATCGGGTCTAAAACAACAACAACAACAACAAAAAATTTCAAACCGGCCATTTAATGGCCGGTTGAGAAAAAAATTGGGGACTGATCATTTAATGGCCGGTTTGGACATTTTTAAAAATACCCAACTAATGTGGGTATATTTATTAATTTGTAATTAACTTTGGATATTAATAAAATGTCGGAATAATACACATTCATAATCTTTAATAAGTATGTGTGTTGTTTATAACACATGACATAATGATGATAATTTCTAAGTAATATAACATTACACATAATTTAAGTAAATATTAACTTTTGCTATCTTCTTAATTAGCCCCTTCATTGATATAGAACAATAAATGCTATCAAACATGGATAATCTCCATTTTCCAAACAATGGAGATGAATAACCAAGAATAATAAAAAAGAGAGAAATATATACCCACTTTTGTACTTGAAATCATGAAATTCTCCCAATTGTGGGGCCCACAAGTGTCAGCAAATTAATATAAAATAATATGAAAGAGTGACTAATGTGAAAGTCTATAAAGTCAAAAAGAAGAGAGGAGTGGCTGGCTGGGGTTGAAAGGATCACTTTATAATAATAATATAAAGTGCCTAATTAATGTGTGTAATAAGCTAGAGAATCGAATCACATGCACTGTATATATGGCATTAAATAGGTAGGTTTGATGTTTGGCACATTAATTTTAGCCCATTCGTGCAGAAATCGCTTCTCTCCCCTTTGGGATTTCGCACGTGTGCAAGGTATCATGTCATATTCCAGGTGTACTGCTTACACTATAATCAACGGTGGCTAACCCTGTGCTTCATAACACATGTATAATAAGATTTGAGTAGAACTAGGGTGTGATGTGCTCACCAAGCTCTTTGGTGAGCACACTTCCAAAAACCGCAGTTTCAAAGTTCAAATAGTTGATTCGAACCTTCCAATGTGTTCTTCATATTAAAATGTACTGGGAGACCAATTTTACATTTTTTGAAAATTTTTACTATTTTTTCTAAATTTTTCAAAATCACAGCTTTTCATTAATAAAAAAAAAAAAAATTCAAAAAACACTGATTTTGAAAAAATTCAGAAAAAATAGTAAAAAATTTCCAAAAAATGTAAAATTTGGTCTCCAAGCACATTTTAATATGAAGAACACGTTGGAAAATTTGAATCGACTATTTGAACTTTGAAACTGCGGTTTTTGGAGGTGTGCTCACCAAAGGGCTTGGTGAGCACATCACACCCTAGTTCTACTCATAAGATTTTATATTAATTGAGATAAAAAAAAATTATGATTACTTCGAATGGGAGTTTAAAATGAGATGAAACTTAAACTTATTTTTAAGTTTGTATAAAAACTTATTCATCATAATCTTGTGACAACGGAACATATCCTAAGTGTTGCTATTGAGAGAGAATTTTCTTACCTCACATAGATTATATAACAAAAACCCAATATAAGGACCCTGTTTTTTATGTCTGATCGGCCTATGAACGGACCAGATTGAATCATAAGAGTCACATATATAATTAAAAAAACAGACTCCCATTTTGATGAAATAAATAGCAGCAGTAGGGACTTGCTCTTCCTTTCTGTATTTATTAAAATCATAGTTTATAGCTTAGAAATTCTATTTAAAGAATCAAAATCATGTTTGAACCTGATTTCAAACGTAGACACAAATTACTTTTATCTACAGAAGCGCTAAAGGATGCTTAGCTACGTACCTTATAATTTAAAATTTTAATTATGTATATAAAAATTTAATTGAACTTTTTTTTACTTTTTATATGTTTTTGTTCCTCATAAAATGTAACATGTATTTGTAACTTAGTAGTTACAATTTTGCTTTGTGATCATAGAGACTTGCAAATCTTACTTACCACATATTATGCATTTTACTTTTCAACCCTCAATTTAAATTTTCTAGTTCCGATTAGAATATTTTCTAACCTTAACTGAATCCTAACACAGCTACTAAACCTCAAATAATACAAGACAAATAAGATAATTCAAAACTATGGGATGATCCTTTACCATACTAGAACAGTAGAACCATTTAGGTACCAATTGGAACCAAACAAGAAATTAGAAAATCTTGATATGAAAAACTGAAATTTAAAATGCACAATATGTCAAGATATCACACTCACAAAAGCCGCTTGAATCAACTGTCTAATTTGGAACTAGTAGCATCTGTCAAGGTCCCTCAAAGAAAAAATGCACAATATGTGATGAAGTATCGCACTTATATAATAAAACTAACCACTATATTACAAGTAAATATTTAATCTTTCATGTGAGGACTAAATTATATAAAAATTTATAAAAATAAAATTTAATTAAATTTCAATATATGTAATTAAAATTTTGAAATTACAGGAGTGGATTTATTGGAACAATATAACTTAAAAAAAGAACAATTTAAACCTTTTACATGTTTCCGACAAGTAAAATCTGTGAAAGAGGCAGCTGTCAACCAACTGCACCTAATTGTTGAAATATCAAGATACTGAAGATGCCTTTCTTACTTTATTCTTGTATCACAGGCAAAATGAAAGATGGGGAAAAGAAAACCAACGTGGAATGTCATCCAGCTATCATTTTATAATGTTGGCTTTATTTTTGTTTTCAATGTTTTGGTCAAATAACTTTCCATTTCAGTTCATTTTTAATATTTGTTACTTAGTGGCAGAATCAGAGAATGATGCCAGATTTCTTTCCAGTGTGAAAAGACTCAAATCCAACTCAAAGTTTGAATTAATTTTCTTTTGGAACTTTTTAGGTACGTGAAAAGATCAATTTGTTAAAATTTGAGAGGAAAAAATATTTGATTGAATTCTAATATTCTTTTTAAGTCTCTATAATGTCAATTTAAAAGTTACACAGTTTAAAGAAATAGACATTTTTAGCTATTTATTAAATATCTAATTAATTCAGCTGATGACAACAGATATTAATACAAACAAATCAAATATTCTAAGAAAGGAAGGAAGAATTTATGCATTTTCAGGTTTTCAGATTTTGCTAACTGTCCCTTAATTCTTCATCTTCAACACAATTTAACCCCATACACTGATTCAAAATATACGGAGTGTGTATATTATTTTTCTAAATCATTTTTTTCTTTAAATCACTTGTGAAATGGATTTACATGTTCAAATTATCATCATTATGATTTTCATAGCAAATTATCAGAGCAGCAATCTTTGTGTGCATATGATTTTCATAGCAATCTTTGTGTGCATATTAATGTTTTTAAATTTTTTTTTGACATTTTGACCGAAATTTTTATTATACCTTCAAAAAAAAAGAAAAAATAGCAAATCTGTCATCAGTATGAATTTTTTTTCAAAAACACCATGACCGCTCATGTTTGGGCTGTCCAATCTCAGTACCAAACCGCCCCATAGTTGGACGGTCACCTCTTCATACCAGACCGCTCCACTGTGGGGCGGTTTTTTTTTTTAATATCGCGACCAAACCGCCCCACCCCACCCTTTCTCTCTCTCTTTGTCCCTGTTGCTCCGCGTAAACCCCACCAAACCTAGCCGCCCCCCTCCGCCCTCACCCTTCCTCTCTCTCTCCCTCTCTCTCTCTCCCTCTCTCTCTCTCTCGGCCACCCCCTCTCCCTCTCTGTCTCTCGGCCACCCTCTCCCTCTCTATCACAAGGCCGCCCCCACCCACAAAGCTTGAGGTTAGGTGAGGCCGGAGCACGAATCACTCAGCACAATCCGATTATTTCCTAGTAATCCGACATAACTTATTTGATTTATGTTTTGTGTCTTGCGATTAGTAGAAATTAAATTGTTAATTATTGTGTGCGGGTTGTTGATTTTTCCGACACGATTGAATTGCTCGAATTTTTTATATTCGTAATTGTTGCGATTGAAATTGTTAGAAATTGTTAACGAATTGCCTTGCGGGTTGTTGAATATCGTGTGTGAGTTGTTGATTTTCCCGACGCAATTCATTTTATTGGTACACCCTTTTAAAACTGTCCAAAATTAGAGTTGACAAAATTAGAGTTTAGAAATTAGGGTTTAGGGTCAAAAATTAGGGTTTAGCGTTTAGGTTTCTTTACAATCTCACTAATTTTTATAAATATATTATGTGAAAATTTTAAATCATTAATTTACGGTAATTTTTTAGGGTTTAGGATTTTAGAAATTATCCAAATTAGAGTTTAGGGTTTAGGGTTTAAGGTTTAGGGTTTTAGAAATTATCCAAATTTAGGGTTTAGGATTTTAGAAATTATCCAAAATTGTGTAGCAATTGTTAGAAATTGCTTACAAATTGTTTATTAATTGTTTATAAAGTGTCCAAAATTCTATTATTAATTTATTTATGGTAGTTTGCAATAATAATTTTTATTAATTAATGTAAATTGTAATAATTACCATACATTAGAGTTTAGGGTTTTAATGCATAAATTATGCCTTTTATTTTTAGGGTTTTTTTTTGGGTTTAGGGTTTTAAAAATTTTCCGACATATTTATAAATTGTTAGGAATTGTTTAGCATTTGTAGAAATTATCCAAAATTGTTTAGAAATTGTTAGAAATTATTTGCAATAATAATTTTTATTAATTAATGTAAATTGTAAAAATATGTTAGAAATTTAGTAACTGGCTATTTTCAAATGTAGTATGGCCAGACCTAGACGGGGACGATCACGAGATACTCTAGAGACCGAGGAGAGTTCACATGCTCCCGCTGGAGAGGCTCCCGGTGCGGAGGCCTCTGGTGCAGAGGCTCCCGGTGCAGAGTATCCCGCTCATGATGTTGACACAGTTAGTCATCTTTTGTGGATCCCACATATTAAGTACCGTGTCGCATACGCATCTATGGAGGTACGTTGGTTTTTTATATGTAATTTAAATAGCATTATTTAATATGACATATAATCAGTTGCTTAAATTGAAATCATTGTTAAATGCAAGACGAGACGATGTTGACGTGAGACAGCTTATCCCTGAGATATCGTACGTCCCTCATCCATTGATGGTGCATCATGAACCTCAGAGTAGGATCGATCAAGCTCTCATGTGCTGCCTAGTGGAGAGATGGCGACCGGAGACTCATTCATTTCACCTTCCAGTTGGGGAGATGACAGTCACCCTAGCTGATGTGAGCATCTTATGGGGTTTACGGATCGATGGCGACCCTATAGGCGGTGTCTCGGACCACCCTGACCTGACAAAAACGATCTGGGAGCTATTTGAGGCTGATTCAAAGGCGCTGCATTAGAAGAAGAAGAAAGGGGAGGAGGATGAGTTCTGGTATTTTGGGTACTGTATTAGTCTAGTGTCACTCCGCATCTACTTCTCCCAACATCTGATAGCCCCTGATACCACTGATGAGGAGGCGGTAAAGAGGTAACTATAAACATTTGGAAATTAAAAATATGTTCTGAACTCAACAATAATAACCATTAGTTCTGTTGATTATTTTACATTGCAGGTATATTAGGGCGTTTGTGATGGACTTATGTGGCAGCGTCATGTTCGTGGATTCCAGTGGTGACACAGTCCCGATTATGTTCATCTCTCTGCTGAAAGACATTGAGAGGCCATCGAGGTGGAACTGGGGTAGAGCTGTGATCTCCCACTTATACCGGAGCTTGTGTCATGCTTGTCTGCTAAGTCTCTACTAATATTGTAATTTTTATATTACAAATATTAGGGTTGAATAATTACCAAAATTGCACCTACTGTCCAAATTCGGGTGAAGAATAAGTAGATTGTCGGGCCACTTCTTCTCCTCCAGCAGTGGTCGTGGTCACATCTATTGGTCTGTCGGCCTGTTATGCAAGATCAGCCTCATTTCTGGACTAGACTAGACGCCGATAGATGCCCCGCATACGGTGCCATATGGGGTGGTCACCACATATACGAAATATGGGCAAGGGGAAACTGTGGGGATCTTTTATGTCCAGGATCAGCTCTAGATGCTTCACGAGAAGAATGTCACATGTTACCTGATCACTCAAAAGAGAGCAATGTTTCTTTTAATATTTATAAACTCGAAAATGCTATTGGTTCGGACTGCAAGCGCACAATCCTATCGAGTAGTATATTCGAGGTCGATCCACAGGGAATATTGGTTCAATGCTTTGAGCGATCGAATCACAATCTTTCGAATGGCTAGATGAAATCTGTAAATTGAGAGATGTTGTTGTGATCAATGTAAATTAGGAAGCAATTAAAAGTAATTAAAATAAGATAGAGATGAGAATTTTAGGGTTTCGGCACACCATTGCCACTCAATCTGCCTTGACAATATATTCCTGTTGCGTCTGATTTTCTGTTGTTGTTTAATGAAAGACACCACATAGGTCATTGCGATTTATGTTACGCAAGAATGACAGATCTTTCACCGAGATTCTATATAGGACACTGCGATTTACCTTACGCAAATGTCTGATCTCTCAAATACCCCAAATTACTACACAGATCACTGCGATTTACTTTACGCAAGTGATGGAATTTGGTACGCGTTTTGTTGGTCTGGTTTATGGTTTCCCCGCTAAGATTTTCTTCACATAAACCTAATAGATCTCAACGAGGCTAATTCATACAAATAGTTTCTCTTACCATTAAAGTACTGTCACTACCCTAACGGACTCAAACTAGATCATTGAAGTTAGATGAAGAGATAGTAAATCACAAAAGCATTTTGTTTCAACAACAAGAAACCATAATCAACAGAAATATATATATCAAAACATCAAGAGTAACAAGGTTTACTGCCTAGCCCTAAGAAAAGGAACTTAGCCGCGGAACGGCATTGTTACAAGCACTCCTCTCTTCTCTCTTTAATCAAATCTAACCCTAATTACAAAGATGACTATTCCTTCTGCCTAGGGGCCTTATATAGGAGTGGAGGGACGTGTAGAGGTTGAGTAGGGGCTAAGAAACTGATCTGGAAACAGCTGTCGGCAGTTATTCCCCAAGAGACACCTTCGGATACGGACCGTATCAGGTGATACGTCCGTATTAGGACCTTGACGGTTAGGGTTTAATGCTTCCAGCGCTATCTTCTGGTCTGTGCTAGGCCTGGTCCGTATCAAGCAATACGGACCGTAACAGAGACTTAGTCGATAAGCGTCGCTGATCCGATTGACCCGATTCTAGCTCCATTTGGTGTAAAATAGTCCCAAAACCTGTTTTCTGCAATAAAACATAAAGAAGGGTGACAGTAGCCTTTTTCTCTAATTAATTAAACATAAGTGTGAGAAAATATGCAAAACCTAAGCCAAAACCCTACGTAAATCATCGTTATTTTGACTCTGATCACGCCTCCCAACTTGAATTGTTGCTTGTCCTCAAGCAGTGACATCCCAGCTGGTCAAAGGTCCGGTCTAGGTTAAACCATACAATCTCAAGGACTTGTTAAAAAATTAAATTAGAACTTGGGTTTGGTACAATTGGCATGACAATAAAAATTTAGAACTCTAAAATATTCATGACCTCTCCCTTGAACAATTTATTCACCCCATGATTGACCTCATTATGCTTACCCTAGAAAAATTATCATTGAACAATTTATTTCACAAATATCCTTAAGTTTGAGAGTATTAATTTCCCCTTCGATTATAAATAGATCCCTTCCAATCAATAGGAATTCTAATGACATAAATTTTAATTTTCCTTCCCAATTGATTGGAGCAAAGTATGACAAATAAGTGTGTTGGTACTTTTGACTATTTTTGAAAAATTAAATATGTACAAGAATTTAAATTTGGGAGGTTTTCTCGAGCCTATTGGTAATCAGTCTTGTATAGGCACCCGTACTCTTTTTATCCTCCATCTTTTATTCTATTTTTTTTTTCTTTTTCTGGATTTTTCTATTTTTTTGGATTTTTCTCATTTCTGATTTTTTTTGTATTTTTCTATTTTTCTGAAAATAAAATAAAATATTTTTGTGTCACAAGCACCATGATTACACACAATTCCAAGTATTCATTCATACAAGAAATTATTGCATAGTTTCGCTAGGGGTCTATCTATAAATAATGGGTATTCTAAAATACTATCAAGCTTAAGAGACTTTGCAAAAATAAATTACTAAATAAATAAAAATTCTAGGGTTTGCGATTTTTGATCAACTCTCATGGTTAGCAATTAATTGTTCACTTTGAGATCACCAATAATTTTAAAAATTCCAAATTTTTGGTATCGGTCGATTGTCTAAACCTTAATCTAACTCAATTCAAAACAATTCTTATTTGATTAACCTACTCCTAAGAAAAAATAAAAATGCAAGCTAGCTAAAAAGCTCAATCTAATCATTCTAGGATTTTCGGTAAAGCCTCTAACCCTAGTCAAAAATTGAGTAAAACTACTAGCACCTAAGAATTTAAAATGCGAAAATTTTAAAGATACATGGTCAATTTACCTCCTACCCCCCGAATAAAATTGAGCATTGTCCCCAATGCTCGAGAGATAAAAATAAAGGAAGTAATAAAGTAAAAAGACCGGGGAAAGATACAACTCACTGCACCTCAATCCTGAGGTGGTGGAGGTGGTGGTGGGTGCTGGATCTCCTCATAGAATGACGAAGAGTCCGTATGGTGGTGCTGGTACGGCAAACCGGTGGTGAGGGCATGCTGGTAGTACTGCTGTGCCATGTAGCGTGTCTGCTGAGTCCTCGCGCCTGCTCTCGTCGACACTCCTCCGAACCTCTTCCATGCTGTTTCGGATTTCACCAACCTCTTGATGAAGTGTGGAGCTGTTTTGCTCCATTTGCCGGGTGGTTTCGTCCGTTGTCAAGGTGAGCGCAGTGAGGTTCGAGTCCATCCAATTTACCATTTGGATGAACTGATCGTAATCATCTGTAGGGGCATCAGATGGTGCCGCCCCTGAAGATCCGGCTCTAGCTGCCGATGTGCCTGCCTCCCTATATGCATCAGAAGGGGGCGCCTCCTCTTCTCTTTGCTGCCGATCGATGTTAGCCTAATTTTGCATTGCGGCTTGGCTTTCGATTACATCAATGTAATCTTGAGGAGGCTCATCAGTTGGGCGCACGTGGCGCGCCATTTTCCATGAGGTCCTACTACGGAGATTGAGATGTCGGAAGGGGAATTGTAGAATTCCCTTCGGCGAATTGTAGAAGTAGGGACCTGGATAGTGGCCGGTGACGAATTCCATGGCTTGGAGGCATGACATGTCGATTTGTGTGAGCCCGCTTGCCTCTTTGAGATGATCGATCTGCAGAGCGAGTTGGTTGGCCAAGATCGTGGCCACGAATCCAATGGGCATCTTTCCATTACTTTTCTTAACACGGGCGACCTCACGGATTTGATTGCAAAGGAGATGGCCAAGGTGAGGTCGCACCGGTGTTGGCTCGATCATGCATTTGAGAAGATAGAGTTCGGGTAATGTTACCTTTGATGAACTCTCGCCTCTCGCGAAAATGGAATTGGCAAGGATTACTTGCAAGAGGCGGACTTGGGGATGGATGATTCTGCTCGCCGGTCGAGTTGAGTTTTGGTTGTCTTCAGTGATGCTGTACCAGAACTCTCGGCAGTCAGGAGAATCGGAAGTGCCATTGTCGGTGAGGTTGAAGATGGCGCAGAAATCATTCATGGTGACTGTGTACTGCTCGCCAATCATCTGGAAAGTGATGGAGTCTTCATTGTATCTGAAAGTCGCAAGGAACTCCTTCGTGAGCACCTCGTAAATTTTGACTCCTTTGATCAGTTGGAGGAATTACCAGAGGTGGATGCGGTTGGCGAGCTGCTCGGTTTGTGCGAGAAGGCCTAGTCGCTCGAATGTTTCCGTGTGGATGGATTTGTGGTATATGACCTCCTTTGTTTTCATCTTCTCGTAGCTTTGTCCGAATTGTGGATGCGAGAAGACTGGTTGGTACTCGGTTGCTTCCTTCATCGATTCATCGGAATCTTCTTCCTCAAGACCAAAATCCCGAGGGTTGAACTCCTCTGGCTCATAGTCTGCATCTGAGACTGATGTGTCTCTGATTGATTGTTGAGTGTTGGAATGAGAGGATGAATGGTTGGAGGATTGTGGTTGCGAACCAGAGGACCGGGAGGATCGGCTAGAGGAGCCTGCGGTGAATTACTCGGGCCGGCACTTCCGAGGGCTTTCTTGGCACTCCTTGTAACTGCCCCTAAAATCTTTTTCATTTTTGGAGCCATTTGTTTAAAATTAATTCCTCTGTTACGGACCGTATCGGTCAATACGGTCTTAATACGGACTGGTTAGTTGGTGAATTTGACCAAGTACCGGAATGGTTACGGACCGTATCAAGGTAATACGGACCGTGTTAAAAGGTATTTCTGGAAAAACTAAGTGCTGGTTCTGGTAAACTATTTGGACCGTATTGGGTCAATACGGGCCGTATTATACTGGTAAAAAAATTGGGAAAATTAACAGAAACTAATTTTTTTGTGATTTTTGTTGATTTTACGAAATAAAACCTAATTACCTAAATCGATGTAACAAAGATTTAAGTTAAAACAAATGCAAAAATGATTTTTAAATTTTGAAATTGAAATAGGGTTTAGAAAAACCAAATTTGGAGAGGAAGATTCGAGTAGTCATCCGATACGGTCCCGGTACAGTCCGTATTAGGGTTGAGGCGCGGAGAAGGAGGCTGGCGGCGGCTTCAATGAATGGAGGCGTTGGTTGTATTGGTGATGGAGATGGGCGGCAAGGAAGGGAGGCTCAGTTTTGGCCAAAAGGGGAAGAGGAGAAGGAGAAGGGATAGAGGGAAAGAGAGTAGAGGGAAGGAAAGAGGAAGGGGTTTCGGGATTAAAACGAAATGGATTAACGGTTATGAGACGTGATTCGCGCGGGATTTCAAACGTCTCTTCTTAACGGGTTCGCATCTCCCGGACTTAACTTTATTACGGACCGTATCAGCCAATACGGTCCGTATTGAGTTCGTTATGCTCACCCAATAACCGCTAAGTTTTAACTCCTTTTGAATACGGGCCGTATCAGCCAATACGGGCCGTATCAGCCAATACGGGCCGTATCAGCCAATACGGGCCGTATTCTATTATCCCCGTATCCACTGGTATGGTCCGTATCAGCCAATACAGGCCGTACCAGAGAGTATTTTTCCATCTTCCGGAGTGTCTTTAATCAAGCCTTTCCTCCATTATGCTTACCTGATCATAGGAAAAAGGTGGGTATGAGTTGTTTCTTTGTTTAAGTCCTAATTAAACTAAAAATAAAAATTTATAAGAAGATATAAAAGTGGCCTTGGGTTGCCTCCCAAGAAGCGCTTGTTTTAAGTCGTTAGCTTGACTCGGTGTTTTGTTAGTTCCTTCCAGATATCCTCCCGCCAATGCAAGTGGGTTGCTTGTCGGGTGGTTCGCCTTCAATCTAACCGCGGAACGGCATTGTTACAAGCACTCCTCTCTTCTCTCTTTAATCAAATCTAACCCTAATTACAAAGATGACTATTCCTTCTGCCCAGGGGCCTTATATAGGAGTGGAGGGACGTGTAAAGGTTGAGTAGGGGCTAAGAAACTGATCTGGAAACAGCTGTCGGCAGTTATTCCCCAAGAGACGCCTTCGAATACGGACCGTATCAGGTGATACAGTCCGTATTAGGACCTTGACGGTTAGGGTTTAATGCTCCCAGCGCTATCTTCTGGTCTGTGCTAGGCCTGGTCCGTATTAGGCAATACGGACCGTAAGAGAGACTTAGTCGATGAGCGTCGCTGATCCGATTGACCCGATTCTAGCTCTATTTGGTGTAAAATAGTCCCAAAACCTGTTTTCTGCAATAAAACATAAAGAAGGGTGACAGTAGCCTTTTTCTCTAATTAATTAAACATAAGTGTGAGAAAATATGCAAAACCTAAGCCAAAATCCTATGTAAATCATCATTATTTTGACTCTGATCATTACCCCTATCGTGGGTTCTACGAGAACAACCTTCTTTACCGGCTGACATTGGAGCAGAAAGATCTCTAGTATTATCGGGGGCCGTGCGTATGTTTCTGGATAGTTGAGTATCACTATCCTGATCGAGTGCCCTATCAGTTTGGCTTGGATGCATTTGTCTCGGACTGGCCATTGATGGACGAACAGCAGACCATTAAGCTGCACAAGTACCCACTACTTAATTTCATTATTTTTTATTACTTGTTCAGTCATACACGTTACTAATAATATATTTTAATTAATTTACATTACCGGACTAACCACCATAAGCCCAAAGTCGACTGGAGCCAGCGTCTTGCGGAGGATTACCAGAAAGCACGATATCCGCAGGATCACTTATAGACCCCACCTACGGCTGATGATGTCGGCTTGGGGGCTGGGCCTTGGGCATTGAGATATGCCGTCTGGTACCAGAGGTGGGGCATGCCGTCGGTATATCTACAGGGGCACTATGGTGAGACCCTTTGACAGAGACTCATGGGTGATGCCTCTAGGACTTACTTGCCTTTCGGACCGGTCCAGGCTCGCACGGTAAATTTAACTGAAACTGACATATTTAAAAAATTAAATGTTTATTTATGCGTTTCTCTAATAATAATGAAAAAATATTTTGTGCAGCTTTTGTCCGGTATTAGAGGGGTGGCACACAGCCTGGTGTGCATGGCGAAGATTGGTTGGAGAGCGATAGGATGTCAAATGCTCCAACACAGTGCACCAGTCGTGGAGGACTCTGGCTGGGACGGGCGCCTCATTGGCATGTTGCACGACAGTGGGGAGAACATCAATTGGCGTGAGATAAAGCCCACACCACGAGATCCGGATCAGCCCCGAGTCGCTATCTACGATGATGAGATGCCGCCACCTCCTGCAGGTGATTACAAGTTAATATGAAGGTGTCATACACAATCATTTCTCTTTAAAAATCTATTCTTATTAAGTTATCTTCAATTCTACAGTGGATGACTCGGGTTGGGCGTTCCACCAATGGGTGTTGAATAATAACGCATGAAGCGCTTACTACAGCAAGTATGGAGTTCCGGTGCAAATTGGCAAGGTCAGTGAGTTTCTTTATTATTTAATTAACTTACTAGTTATTTGTACGTAATAAAACTAACATTGTTTACATGCAGGATGAGGCTCCTACCTGGCAGGCCAACCCCGAGTTCACTATAACTGATCTTACTGGAGATGATACCGGGTATGAGGTACAGAGCCTCCACAGACCACGATACGCAGAGACCAGAGAGCACGACCACGAGGCCAGTGGGAGTGGGGCGCAGGCTGCAGATGCCTTTGCCTCTGCTATATTTGGCACACCGCCTCCGGCCACGTATCCTTCTACCTGGGAGGCCGATCCATGGGAGATGCATACACAGGCAATGATCCAGGAGGATCTCCCATGGGTCCGCCGTACACAATTATCTTTACAGGAGGAGGATCCCTGGGCGGCCGGTGCGGCGTCGGAGATGGATGTGGATGATCTCTAGGATGACGAGGAGGAGGTGGAGGTTCACTTGATGCTTCGGTTGCCGCCCAGGGACCGCCATCCACCTGTTAGGTTGGATCTCTCCGGTCGTCACCACCGTCGTCGTTAGGTTTTTTTTTTTATGTTATTTTAGTTAGATAGATTTTTAGTATTTTATATTTGGATTGTTATATTTGATGTTTGAATTGTTAGATTTTATGTTATAGATTTACCATTTAGATTATTTAGTTTTGTTATTTATCTAGTCGAAAAAAATCAATTTATAACATTAAACAAAATTATAACAAATAAAACTACAATAAATATATAACATATTATAAAACATTACAACAAATAAAATTATAATCGTCAATTATAAAAATATAACTATAAATTATTATAAAAATTATAACAAATAAAACTACAATAAAACATTACAACAAATAAAAGTATAATCGTCAATTATAAACAAATTATAACCATAAATAATTATAAAAAATGGAACTGTAAATTACAAAATTAAAAAATAGTATAGCACTTAAAAAAAAAACACCAAACCGCCCCACAGTGGGGCGGTCTGGTATGAAGAGGTGACCGCCCCACTGTGGGGGCAGTTTGGTACTGAGATTGGACCGCCAAAACATGAGTCAGTCAGGGTGTTTTTGAAAAAAAAAATCATAACCAAGGGCACCTTTGCTATTTTTTCTTTTTTTGAGGGTATTGATAAAAATTTCGGACATTTTGATGGCTTTGATTCCTTACAATAATTTTAAGATTTAGCAACTGTCATTATCACCCCCTCAATCATGAACAGTATATATATAGCCGTTATATCATTCAAATCATAAATAGTATCTTAGCATCCACATCTTATGTCATATCGATTGAACATAATTTACTAATTAGATTTGTTGTTGCTAACTTCTGACAAAATTTGTGAGTATATCAGTTGTCTACATCCAATCTATTTAATTGCATTATCACCAGAGAAGATTTAAAGTTGATTGAACATGACAAAATCTTTCTAGTAAGATTGAAGCAAAGATAATGGTATTTTATTTGTACAAAGATAATAAATTATTATTATAAAAGGGTAGGGAATTAATTGGTGTTCTTCTCAAAAAATAAACTTTATGAAATGGACGCCGACATTTTTATTAATATCCAAAGTTTAATACAAATTATTATTTATGTCCAGATTCTGACCCAATATCAAAAAATACCCAAGCCGGCCAGAAAATGGCCGGCTTAGTACTTTTTTTTTTTTTTAACTGCAAAAACTCTATAAAAAGACCCTAAACCCTTCTTAAGGGCACACACCCCAAGGAATCGCCTCAGCCGACTATTAAGGTAATAGTTTATTATTATTATTATTTTTAATTTTATAGAATAATTAAAATAATTATTAAAAAATTAAATTTTAATAATAAAAAACCCAAACCCTAAACCTAAAACTCTAAAATTTGAAGTAATAACCTGTCAATTGTTTAATATTTAGTAACCTGACAATTATTTAACATTTAGTAACCTGACAATTATTTACCATTTAGTAACCTGACAATTGTTTACCTTTTAATAACCTGACAATTGTTACCATTTAGTAACCTGACAATTATTTACCATTTTCTAAAATGTAGTTTGTTTACCATGGTCATTATTTTATTACACTATGGTGGGAAGATGCTTAAGGATGCACACGGGGCTTATTACAACAAAGATGCAGTTCATTCATTTCCGGTTCCAGATGATATCTCACTTTTGGACCTAAAATCCATGGTTTACACACACACCGGTTACAACCCAGGAAGGTGGAACCTAGAATTAGCAACCCGACATAGCAATCCCCCCAGCGGGAAATGGGTTGTTCTGAAACTTGTAGATGAGAATACGTGGAGATCCATGTTTGATTATTTGAGGTCCCAAGGGAGTTACATAATGGAAATCTTTGCCAGAAGAATTCCGGTAGAGCCCGGGGTTGGAAGTTCTGGCTCTGGATCAGCGGCACCACATGAGAGCACACAACCAGAAACATACAGACCCCTCTTTCCTTTAATCGAACCTGACCCAGAAACCTACAATTATGAGACTCCACCAGCACTCCAACGAAGACACTCAGTTTCATCCCCACCTAGACCCCATCGAGGCAGACCAAGACACTCAATTTTATCCCCACCTAGACCCGTAAATGTGGTGCCTTTACCATTACCTCCAGTATCACCTTACCCCAGACGGCACCAGTAGACGATGCAACCTGCACGGACTTTGAAGATATTAATGAAATATCGGAGGACGATCTGAGGAGTGGGGATGAATTTAGGGAGAAATGTGGAGGGATTCGGATCACGTGAAAGGTTGCGGTGAAGACAGGCCGGTTGAAACAGCTGAAGGGCACATAGGTCGTACTGCTGAGAACATGCCGCTTAGTGGCCGGACTGATACGCACCCGTTCTCAGACCTCAATGATGTTTCTAAGTTTAGAGAAGAAGATATTGGTTATTATGGGCAACGGATTGAGTACAAAGGTGAGCTGACTGCAAATCAATATTTTAAAAGCAAAGAAGATCTAATGAAGAAGATCAGAGAGCACCATATAAAAAATAATCAGGAGTTCAGATCGAAGAAAAGTGACAGGGATCGGATTCATCTGGTGTGCAAGGACCCGAATTGCCGTTATGAGTTTCGGGCAAAGCCAACGGGATGTGCAGACGCATGGGTTATAACTAAGCAAGACAGGCCTTACACATGTTGGACTGAGCACATGAGGGACGACCACGAATGTCGACGGCATCACTCATTGCGATGTCATTGAGAACAACAATAAAAATGACCCGTGTATGAGCATCCGGACGGTGGCAGACATTGTTTTGGCTGTGTACAACAATGTGACACCTAAATACAACCGACTGTGGAGGGGCCGTGAGCTTGCAATAGCCCGACAATTTGGGAGATTTCATACAGCTTGCTGAGACCACTGTTGATGGCAATTTGCAACAACAATCCCGGCTCGACCTACCAATTTTTGACCAGCCCGGTACGGCATAAGGAAACACAACAAATCATGCCAGGTGTTGCCCAGTTCAGAGCCGTAGCCTGAGCTTTTGGTCCATGCATTGCAGCGTTCCAGTACTTGAGACCAGTGATCAATATAGATGCCTGCTTCTTGTCTGGGCGATATGAGGGGAGGCTTTTGATAGTTCGCGGCTACGATGTCGAGAACAAATTGTTGCCTATTGCATTTGCAATTGTGTGGAAGGAGAATACTGAGAATTGGGGTTTTTTCTTGCAGTGATTGAGGATTGAAGTGCTCGGATGTAGTAAATTTGTATGTGTTATATCGGACCAGCACAAGGGGATCAAAGCTGCACTGACAGCTGAATACGGATGGCCTCCCGAGCTTTTTGTGCACAGGTATTGTATGCAGCATGTTGCTAACAGCCTGGTCCAGAACTGTGGAGGAGACAAGTGGTACTGATGGAGGTTCAGGGAAGGAGCAAGGAGGAAGAAGCTGAGAAGGTTGAAAGAGATGTTCGAAGAGTTTGCTCATGTATGTCTAACTTATAACATTTCGTTTAATTATTTTATAAGAATTTTATGAAAATGAAATAACACCCCTTTGTTTTTGTGCAGCTAAATTCAAAGTGTAATGCGTATTTAAAGAGGGTAGGCAAAGTACGTCCTAGTGATGCGATGGAGCCGTCCAATTATGAGAAGATTTTCCAAACCTGTGACGGAGGATACCGGTTTGGTATCATGACAACAAACGGCTCCGAGTCGCTCAACAATTTCTTCCGAACGAGTCGTAGATTGCCTGTTTGTGCCATAGTGGAGGATACGTTCTACACATGCAACAGATGGTTTGTTCAGCGACGACAGCGAGCAATGAAATTAAAAGCCAAGGGGCAGGTTCTTTCTGACCGGGTTTTGCAGCATATCAGAGAACGTTGGGTGAAAGCTGCAAAAATGCGGTTGGTGCGTTACACGCACGGCCAAGGTCAGTACCAAGTTTCATCCCCAAATGAGTACGTTCCTTGCACCCGTAGCGACATGGGCAACATGGAACCCACTCACAGGAAGTTCATGTATATCGGCTTTTTTGTCTCAAAAATCGGCTTTTTTTCTCTTGCTATTGTTCATCCTTTTGGCCCCTTCAAATATCGGCTTTTCCGCCTCAAAAATTACCTTATATTTTTCTCTGTCCCTTCCTCATTTTCTCTTTTGTGAGTTGAGTGAATTGTGTGGAGGAGAGAGAAGAAAATAGACTTTTTATAGAGTTTTTGTGGTTTAAAAAAAAAAAAAAAAGTACTAAGCCGGCCATTTTCTAGCCGGCTTGGGCATATTTCGATATTGGGTCAGAATCTGGGCATAAATAATAATTTGTATTAAACTTTGGATATTAATAAAAATGTCGGAAATGGACGCTCCAAACTTGTATAGGACCATCAAATTATTATGGTATTTATCTTGTCTGGAATCATCAAAATGTCTTTTCTTATGAAAACGGAATGTTGAATTTGCACCGTCAATTAATTCGAATTTATTATTTATGCAGCCTATTTGATGTGAAACAGAAATTTGGGTTTTCGTTGCAGTTCAATATTTTAATTAAAAAAATTTAATAAAAAATATTTGAATCTAATTAGTGCTACATCAGATCAATTCTTAGTTGAAACTCTTACGAAGGAAAAGAAGAAGAAAAGAAACAGAGGGAGAGAATGGAATATGGGTAAAAATATTGACAGAAGCATTTTGGCTTCACGAAGCGCACGATTAATAGAAACAAAACAAGTAAAGTATATAGATACTGCACTGCATGAAGTTGAACCAGCTTTGTCAATACCTTTATCCTGGAAAACGCTTCTAATATTTATTTCTTTTTAAATTTGAGAAAGGTACGGTTACTGCATTGAACAGCACGCGTGTCGATTACGTGCCGTTACTCATGTGTCGCATGCCGTGATCATCTTTTGAAAATTTGGCACGTCGCGCGAAAGATCTGGCCACGGTACGTCACGTGTTCACAGGGGCGGACCCAGGAATATGATCAGGGGTAGGCACACAGTGGACTGAGCCTTACTTATTATTTTTTTTGGACCAGGGGTAGGCACAGTATTGAACCAGGGGTAGGCACAGGAGCAAATATATACTAGGTCCAAAAAAAATTTCAATTTCAGGGGTAGGCACTTGCCTACCCCTGGCCCTCTATGGGTCCGCCCCTGCGTGTTCACGCGAGTCATGTGTAATTAGAACCATTAGATCTTGGTCAAATGGTGAATCTTGAATGAACTAACCTAAATTTATGAAAAATATAGTTAAATGTGACACGTGACCAGTCACATTTGGGTACGGTATGTAATTAATTGTCTCGGCACGGCACATTTTTCTAACTCTAAGTCTAGCTTCTAGTCATATATTTTTTTATTTTTTTAAAAAGAAATTTGGTTAATGTACTAGTTGGATTTGCCTTTCTCCTCAAGTCACTTAACCCTGAGCGTGCATTTTAAAAAAGTTATATATGAATCGAGACCTCCATTAATTCCCACAGCGGCGTCAAACAAAGAAAAAAAGATGTGCTTATTATTGAGGAACAAAAGCGAGTGTACATGCAAAGTGACAGTTTGCATGATAAAACACCAGAGGTGATGCCACACAATGTGCCAAGTGTGCCCATTGTCGACATTTCATTGCATCCGGCTGTTACGGTATATGCTATGCTGAAATCATACCGTTATGGTATATTATTGGAATGCATGTCCCCTCGGATATTGGAGGGGTGGATCTAAAATCATTTATGAATTTGGCACCCTAGGTACCTGACTCAAGCAAGTTACAAATGGACGGTTCATATTAGTTATTTTAACTTGGCACAAATTCCCAAAACGGACCCCAATAGTTTTATAGGCACCGGATTGATTTTGGCCCGGATTTAATCTTGGTCAACCATTCGTAATTTACTTGAGTCAAGTACCTGGGAGGATACATATTCAACTATTCATAGAGTAGCTAAGTCACCCCTATGATTTTTAAATTTTAGTTGAATTTTATTATTTTTAGAACGTTTTATATAGTCCAGCTCTTCTCATAAAATATCATATGTTTACTTATAATTTAGTAGTTAGAGCTTATTTTGTGATTGTGAAGAACTTGAGTTCAATTATCACCCACCACAATTTGTGTATTTTAAATTTTAGCTCCCTCTGTCAAGATTTTATAGTTCCGTTTCTGAGGATGCAGGTGCAATAAATAAATAGAAGACTCAGATTAACTCCATCCAGACAAAACTCAATCCAGTGTCTATAAGACACTATAAGAGATCCGCTTTAAGATTTGTGAAAAGTGAAAACATCCGTTCGGATTTACTTATTGCACCTCAGATAGCTGGGGGATCCGGATTCATATTATTGTGTAGCACTTGTCAAATTGGAATTGTAATTCTGGCTTGATACTGATGCGGAGCAAGCCGCTGAGGATTTTATTGACTTCGACTAATAAAAAAAAAAAGGAAAGCATGTCGAAGAAATTCAGAAAATGAAATACGTGTTTTTTAAAACTTTTTATTTTGACCACAAGAATTTCTTGCTATTCTTGTGGGCCAAATTTGTGCCCTGAAAGCTTACTGTTTCGGCCGCAATAATTTCTTGCGGGTAAATTTGTTCCTTTAATTAAGCTTGTTGTTTCGGCTACTATAATTTTTCTGCAGGCCGCAAGAATTTTATGCAGGTTAAACAGATAAAGGGACGTCAATCTCCTATTTTATCTATTTAAGCAGTTATTTATGTTCAGTTATTTTGAACCAACACAGTCTTACAAGGGATGTCTGAATCAGTGTGGTAAAAAACGTCTGTTTAGACTGATTAATCGGTCGATTAGTTGTTGGCGGTGATCAAACCGTCATGGATTTTTCCAACTAATCGGACGATTATTCTCAATTATGACCGATTATTTCCGATTAATTGCTTCGCGGTACCCTGTCTGTCCAACAACTGCATACCGTCATTTACAATACTGGTCGGAATGTATCTTGTGAAACTTCTCTCTTTTTTTATGTGCTTCAAAAACGGTTAATATTCTTGTTACGTTGCGTCATGTACAGTTTTTGTGTCATAGTGGATGCTCAAATGGTATTGAAATCTGAATTGAAAACGATGGGTGCGCATATGCAATAATTTGAGAAGAAAGAAACCACCGATATTTTTATTAATACACTAAAAAAAAAAAATTATCAAATCTGCCATCACCCCAAAATTATTTTTAAAACTACCCCAACCGTCCAGCCACTGGGCAGTCCAGATCTACAGCAGACCGCCCAGCCACTGGGCGGTCCACTATTATTTATTTTATTTTTTTTAGAGAGATAATATGAATATCAAGATGCTGAATTCTAACGCTAAAAATTTCGGATTTTTTTAAAAAAAATTAGTTAGATTACTTCTTTTAAGCATATTTATACTAAAATACGCTAAATTACTTGAAATTATGTTAAATTACGTTGAATTACACTAAATTACTTTAAATTACGCTAAATAACAATAACTTCGCTAATTATGCTAAAATACGGTAAATTACGCTAAACTACACAAAATTACGCTAAAGTAGACCGATTCTGTGCCATCTTTCATGAATCATAAAAATAGTAAAAAAAATTCAAAAATAGTAAAAATTGGTATTCTACAAGTTCATTATGTAACTAATTTACTGAGCTACTTAGATTGAATAATAGAAATGAAAATCTTAATCGAAAACTTCAACTCAAGTTTTGAGGCTCTTCCCTTTGTTTTTTGCAATTCTAAATTTCAAAAAAGAACATAGTTGTCACTGACGCATGCGCATTTTCGCAAGCTTTCCGCAAAGTGGTCATTTGCTAAAATCAGATACTCAAGCACTGTTTTATGGCCGTTTGAAATTTCATCGTCGTGTTTTGTCTTTTTAGTGAAGATATCGTCCCTATTCATATGTAATTTACCGTAATTTATCGTATTTACCATAATGTAATGCAATTTAGCGTAATTTAACATAATTTAGTGTTATTCAGCATAATTTAACATAATTTCAAGTAATTTAGCGTATTTTTGTATAAATATGCTTAAAAGAAGTAATCTAACTAATATTTAATAAAAATTCGGAATTTTTAGCGTTAGAATTCAACATTTTCATATTCATAGTCTCTCTACAAAAAATAAATAAAAAGAAAATAGTGGACCGCCCCCCTTCTGGGCGGTCAGCTATGGGCCCCCCCATTGGGCGGTCTGCTCTGGATTTGGACCGCCCACCCACTGGGCGGTCAGCTATGGTAGTGGACCGCCCACCCTCTGGATGGTCTGCTATGGATCTAGACCGCCCAGTGGCTGGGCGGTTAAGGCAGATTTGAATGACATGAGGGCAGATTTGATAATTTCTTTTTTTTTGGGGTATTAATAAAAATTTCGGAAGAAACCTTGATGAGTAGTAAATATGGATGGATGGATATCTGATATCTCCTCTGATTTTGAGGTTTTTCTTATTTGTTACATCAATCATTTCATCTTTGTAGTGATTCTCATAATTCGTATATACTCCCTGTCACACATCACTCTTCAGAGTTGATATTAACCTGAAAAGTAATATATTCTCTTTAGTCGTCTTTTCCACAACAAAATAAATATATGTGGGAATTTCACGTATACCCCTCAAAAACTTCAAAATTACATATTTCCCCCTCTAAACTTTAAAATTACATATTGCTCCCTCTAAACTTCAAAAACTCACAAATTTACCCATTTTATTGTCTTTTATATTAAAACTCATTCTAAAATTTTAAAATACCCATTTTACCCTTTATTAAAAGCACATAAAAGCATCAAACTCAAAATTGAATCTGAAGGGTTCCTTTACCGTCCGATCCGCATGCATCGCATTAAGATATGTGTGCATCGCTTCAATATTCTTGTTGATCTAGCACACACAATCTTAAAACAATTTGGATCCGCACGCATCGCATTAAGATCTGTGTATGTCGCTTCAATATGCATGTGTGTTCGCATCAAGATTTGTGCCGATCTTGCACGCACAGATCTAAAAGCAGTTCGGACAGTAGATGAACCGTTCAAATTCAAGTTTGAGTATGATGGGCTTTATATGTTTTTAATAAATTTAGAATGAGTTTTAATATAAAAGACAATAAAATGGGTAAATTTGTGAGTATTTGAAGTTTAGAGGGGAAAATACGTAATTTTGAAGTTTTTGAGGGGTATACATGAAATTCCCCCTAAATATATATACAGAAAATGCAGAGCCTTCGGTTCTCTGTAGTTCAGATTCTTTGCTAATCCAATAATATGATTCCGAAATGACAGGATCGAATAATAATTTTTAGGCTTCAATCTCCACTCAGGAAAAGAAAGGTGTTCATGTTATGTTATGAAAATATATCTATGATTGACCCATGTCAATTAAACAATTTACTACTACGAAAAGTAGATTTCCTGAAAGTTACTTTCACTATTTTAATATTAATGGATGCTTAATCCAACCTTTTTTTATTAAATTTAAATAATAAATGGACGAATGAAAAATCTGTAGATGCTATTTGTCTAGTACAAGCAAAGGTAATCCTGATTTGACTTTTCAAATCTACAGATTGACTACGTATCATCAAAGTTATACGCACAAATCTTGATGCGGGTCGGATGGCTCTCATATGTCATCAAACTGAATTTGGAATTTGGTTCAATGCCCATCGAACTGCACCCAATTCCCATAGTGCGTATCCTCTTGAGATATCTCATATTTTACGTGACCGACGTGTCCAGTGCCTATTCGTGGATAGCAAAGAGGGGCAGTATTATTTGAGCTTTGAGATTCGTGCAGAACGTATTTGAACGGTTGAGATTTTCCAAAAAGTTATGCAAAATACGAGAGGATGCGAATTCCAATTCCAATACGAGAGAGTAGGGAAATTCGGGCCTATTTTAAGAGAGCTAATAGATAGGCCTATCGGTTGAGATTCTCAGAGGATGCGAATTCCAATTCCAATACGAGAGAGTAGGGAAATTTGGGCCTATCTTTCAAATGTAAATGAGCACAGTTTATGGACCCTATGTGTAAAGTTATGAATCTACTTTGCAAGTGTAAATGGGCCAGTTTTGGGCCTGTTCATATGAGCTAACATTCCTTTTTTTAGCTTCGTCCTGGAGTAAATTTATTCAAACAACACCAGTAGATTTTCTATTCACTATTCAAATAACACAATCAAGGCAATCTTTATCTTAGCTCGATTCCAGTTACCAATTTTTAACATCAAGGAAGGAAATCTTATTGTTGAGAAAATAAAGAATTTAGGATCCGATAACCCTCAGACCCGTTAGGGATTAGTCTTCATTGGGTTTAGTAGTAAATAAGAGAGTTACTAATTAGGGAATAAAAAGCAACTCAATCCTAGTACTATTTTTAGCAAGTTACCGTTATGTATAGGTAGGCAACAGTTATAATTTTCTTTCCTCCAAATTATATAAGGAGCTCACTGTACAAGATATAATTCAGAATGATATATTCATTTTTCCTTCATTCAATCTCTCTGTCTCAGATTCATAAAATCAACATGGTATCAGAGCGGGATATCTAATCCTGTCTCAATTCCGCACATAACGATCTACAAGACTGCAGCTAACGAAGAACTGCAGCACCATCAAGACTCAAAAAACTGAGTCATCGACATAGCAAACAAATACACAGCCGACACAGGCAACAGAAGACTGGTACCAGTACAGTCCACAAAGAACAACAATACCAGAAAAAAAAAACCCTTTCTCAAACCTAGCTTTCCCCAAATCAACAACTGCCAAATAGAGCCAACCCAATAAAAAGGGAGAAATTAAGCTCAAGGTAGCACCTGTTCTTATCAAGAGCAAAATCCAACAAAAATCAAGAACAAAATCTGTTCTTACAAACAAAAACAAAAAAACAGCGAATCCTCAAAACCAGCAAAAATCGCATCAATCACTGAAATCCATCTTTCAACTCTCAAATTAGCAAACCTCAAGAGATGCACCTTACTTCCAACCGAAACCCTAGCTTGAGACCGGAAACGAGTAGAGCCGTCAGCACCATTCGATGCACCCACTGCAAGAAGGAGGGACACGAGTCAACATGGTGCTGGTTCCTCTACCCGTCGTTACGACCAAGTAGGAAGGGAAGAGGTGGCGATCGAAAGGGGGAGCTTCTCCCAAATAGCGAAGGAAGAAAGAGGAAAAAAGAAGAGGCGCTGGGAGAAAAGAAAATAAATGAGACGCTGGGAGAAGAGGATCCCTCTGGATCCAATGTCACAAGGGATCCGAATTCAGATCCTGTGCAACTGCTCTTCTTACAACTTTTGGTGCAGCTACTTCAACAATACAATAGACATAATTCTGGTATGGCTACAAATTTAATTCATAATTGTCAAAAAACCAAATGGATTTTAGATTCCGGTGCAACGGACCATATGACCGGGAACATAAATTTGTTGCATAACTATAGAACCTGTAAAACCAAACAATTTGTGACCGTAGCTAATGGTGAACAAATGGAAATATTAGGAATTGGTACAATTAACCTTTTTTTCAAAGAAATACCAAATGTCTTGTATATTCAAAATTGTTCGTCAAATTTATTATCCATTAGGAAAATCACGGATGAATTAAATTGTGAAATTAATTTTTCATCAAAAAATGTGTTCTTTAAAGAAAGGATAACTAAGGAAATAATTGGTGAAGGTTTTGTGGAAAATGGACTTTATTTTTTGAATTGTGAAAAAGTAAATCTAAATGTTAAAAACAAGATAATTTAGACATTCTTTGGCATAAAAGAATTGGACATCCTTCGGATAAAATTCTAAAACATATTATTGATTTTCCTAAATTAGATTGTAGTAATTGTGAAGTATGTAAATTAGGAAAACATACTAGATTACCATTTTATTTATCAAATAGCAAAAGTGAAAAACTTTTTGAATTAGTTCACTCGGATGTATGGGGTCCCGCTCCAATTGAATCATTTAATGGATATAAATATTTTGTTATTTTTATAGATGATTTTTCTAAAGCAACTTGGTTATATTTACTAAAAAATAAAAGTGAAGTATTTTCTCACTTTCAAGATTTTTATAATTTTATAGAAAATCAATATGAAGCCAAAATTAAAATATTTAGATCCGATAATGGAACGGAGTTTATAAATCAAAATTTTCAAACTTCTTCAAACAAAAAGGGATTTTACATCAAACAACATGTGTCTATACACCCGAACAAAATGGTGTTTCCGAACGGAAAAATAGACACTTGCTTGAAATGACCCGAGTCCTTTTATTTCAAAATAATGTACCAAAGATTTTTTGGTCGGATGCCGTTCTCACCGCCACATACTTAATAAATAGATTGCCTAGTGCCAATTTAGATTATAAAAGTCCATTGGAAATTATTTACCAACGAAAACTTAATATTGGTCATTTACGTGTTTTTGGTTGTACATGCTATGTACACAAAAATAAACAAGATAAATTTGATTATACCTCGGTTAAGGCCATTTTTTTAGGATATTCATCACAAAAAAAGGGGTACAAATGCTATGATCCAATCAATAAAAAATTTTATATTTCTAGAGATGTAACTTTTCTAGAAAATGAGCCATATTACAAAAATATTGATAATAAAATCAACACCCAAGAACCACCAAACATATTCATACTACCTCAAATTGAGTTACCGGAGGAAAATAGTACACCGGTACAAAATGAGAATGAGATTGAAGAAGTCTCACAAAATGAGGGAGAAATAGAGGGAATTCCTCAAATTGGTGGTGAAGAAGAAATCATAGCGGAAATACCGTTGCGAAGATCAATAAGAACAACACAACCTTCAACAAGGTTAAGAGATTTTATCACATATGAGGTACAATATCCTATTCAAAATTTTATTTCTTATGAAACTGTCTCCTCAAGCCATAGAGTTTTTTTAACGTCAATTTCAAAAGAGCAAGAACCATATAACTATGAGGAAGCAATTAAAAATCCCTCATGGAACAAAGCAATGAAAGAAGAACTAAGAGCCCTTGAAAAAAATGAAACTTGGATAATTGTTCAATTACCAAAAAATAAAAAACCCGTAGGATGTAAATGGGTGTACAAAATTAAATATAATAGTGATGGTACCATAGAACGGTATAAGGCTCGCTTAGTTGCCAAAGGATTTACCCAAACATATGGTATAGATTACCATGAGACTTTTTCACCGGTGGCCAAAATGAATACCGTGAGAATTTTATTTTCTATTGCGGTAAACCAAAATTGGAAATTATACCAAATGGACGTCAAAAATGCATTTCTTCAAGGAACACTTGAAGAAGAGGTATATATGACTTTACCACCCGGTCATGAAAAAGAAAAAAATCATGGATTAGCTTGCAAATTGAAGAAAGCTATTTATGGATTGAAGCAATCTCCAAGAGCATGGTATGGCAAGCTAAGCTCTCATTTAATTTCTTGTAATTTTAAAATTAGTAGTGCCGATCATTCATTATTTGTAAAAATTGAAGGAATTAATACTACCATTATATTAGTATATGTTGATGACATTATAATCACCGGAAATAACCAAGAAGAAATTAACAAAATAAAATTTCAATTGAAAGAAAAATTTGACATTAAGGATCTTGGTTATTTAAAATATTTTCTAGGAATAGAAATTGCACATTCTAAGAAGGGTCTATTTATTTCCCAAAGAAAATATACCTTAGATTTGTTAAATGAAACCGGTAAACTAGGTTGTAAACCGGCCTCAACACCAATAGATGGTAAGAATAAATTAAATACCGAAGATGGTGAACCTTTAGAAGATATAAATCAATTTCAAAGACTTGTAGGAAAATTAATATACCTAACGGTAACGCGTCCGGATATTTCTTTTTCGGTAAGTCAAATTAGCAAATTTATGCATGCCCCTAGAACACCGCACTTAGAGGCAATAAATAAAATTTTAAGATATTTAAAAGGAACACCCGGAAAGGGAATTTGTATGAAAAATAACAATTCTAACAATGTGTGTGGCTATTCCGATGCAGATTGGGCCGGGAGCTTCGATAGAAAATCGACAACCGGTTTTTGCACATTTGTAGGCGGAAATCTAGTCACATGGAAAAGCAAGAAACAAAACGTCGTGGCACGATCAAGCGCCGAAGCGGAATATCGTGCCATGGCGTCCACCGCAAGTGAGTTGACATGGATCAAGCAACTCCTTTCGGATTTAGGAATTAAAATTCATGCGCCAATGCAAATGTTTTGTGATAATCAAGCGGCACGACATATAGCATCCAACCCGGTGTTTCACGAAAGAACAAAACACATCGAGGTGGATTGTCATTTTATTCGAGAAAAAATTCAAGCAAAAGAAATTGAAACTCCCTATGTTCGAAGCGAAGACCAATTGGCGGACATATTCACCAAGGGACTTGAGCCGAGGCCATTTGAAAACAACGTGAGCAAGCTAGGATTAATTGACATCTACAATCCTAGCTTGAGGGGGAGTGTTGAGAAAATAAAGAATTTAGGATCCGATAACCCTCAGACCCGTTAGGGATTAGTCTTCATTGGGTTTAGTAGTAAATAAGAGAGTTACTAATTAGGGAATAAAAAGCAACTCAATCCTAGTACTATTTTTAGCAAGTTACCGTTATGTATAGGTAGGCAACAGTTATAATTTTCTTTCCTCCAAATTATATAAGGAGCTCACTGTACAAGATATAATTCAGAATGATATATTCATTTTTCCTTCATTCAATCTCTCTGTCTCAGATTCATAAAATCAACACTTATTAGCAGCCAAGACATGCAATTTAGACGCAATTCTCTTTTGCATCCTAATTAGTTATTTTATTAATTTTATGTGATTGTATTACTTTATCAATTTTTTGTTATAGATTCAAATTCATAGGCCTCAAAAGTGTAAAGAACAAGGGAAACAATTAAACACCACAGATCAGTCCAAAAATAAACTAAGTATAAAATATAATTATATAAAATTATAACATCTCCCTTATACAGGCGAAAGGGAGATCAGATAACAAGCTCAAAATAAAAAAAACACCAACATAAGAAATCCCGCAACAAAACAATTAACGAATAAATACCCACTTCCATTTTGAACAGTGATATCACATCTCCTTATTACACAGCGAGACCCATGAGAGAGATGAGATAAGCCAGTAGAAGCGCACAAAAGCCCGGTACAACCATACCCGATCCATTCTCCATTGCCGGTGCAGGGGCTGGTGCCAAAGTAGAGATAAGCTCGTCCTGTGCATTTGCCATAGCAGACAGAACAACCAAGGTCACAAAGAGAAGTGCGAAGCTCTTCATTGCCATTAGAGAGTATTGGAGAAATTAAGAGAAAGAGATGCAAAAATGGATTGAGAAATTGGTAAAGTGGATACGTTCTCTTTCTCTCTTCTCAAAATGAAATGCCTGGATTTTTGAATTGGTGTGAAATGTGCAAGTCTTGACGGCTATTTATAATGACAAATAGGAGAATTATAAATTATTAGAAATTTAATTGAGGGGGGGATACAAAAGATCGGGAAAAGAGAATTCTGATCCCTAAAGTAACTTAAATTTTTCTATTGGATCTTCACAATCCAATCATAACCTTACGATTATTTAAGGGATCAACACCGTCCGATCCAAACTTAAATTTTGAGTTATTCTAGGGTAACCCTAGCCGACCCGAGAAAAGAGCCGTTGGGAAAAGGGAAAGTTCTGAAACGTTCGAACGGGCAGATGCGCGTGACTGTGGTCCCCGAATTTTGAGTGTAGTAGCCGTTAAACGAGTGTAGGTGGATGTCAATTAATGAGGTGGGACCCACAGGTTGTTTTTTGTCCGTGTCCTATGGACTGACGAATGAAATGTGACAGAAACAACACGATTCAAGTATGCAGCTAATACTTGAGGCAAGGAGGTTGTTTCAATTGGAACTGATACATTGCAGAGGACATCATAACACTATAGAAAGTGTTCCGTTGTTTTAGAATTACAAATTCACGTTTTTAGTTTTCCATTGTAATACAGTTTAGTAGACTAAGTAGGTAATTCTTAGTTTCCATTTTAAATCAATTCTAGTAGTCTAGGCAGGTAGTTTAGTTTTACTGTTCTTTTCAGTTTATCTTCAGTCATTGTAATCTTTAAACTCAAGTACTTAATATAGGCCTACGGGTTTCTCCTCAAAAAAAAAGAACCGTTGAACGGGATATTTGTTGCATGCACCTGGTACATGACCAGCCACAAGGTGAGTTATGTAAATTAAAATATTATCATCTGTCATCCATATTTTAATTAATTATAAGATATCATATAAACTGTAATAAAAAAAAAACTTAAAATCTTTCTTAAAATAATGATAGGGTAGTCGGCAGACTCACACTTAGACCACAAAGAACGTGTTCAGCCAGAAGAACAGGAAATTGTAGTAAAAATAAAAAGATGACACATGCGTTACTTGACGGCCAGGGGAAGTTTTAAAAGGCAGTATAGACACCACCGGTTCGGCTTCCAAATTTCGGCTTGTTTGAAGGCATTAAATGGCATGTATGTCACTTGCCTCAAAAGAAAAAATGGCACGCGTCACGTTTTGTGAGATGATTTGGTACTTAAATTTATATTTCAATCTATTTTCTTTTAAAAGTATTAAAGTATGAGAGGTATTGGACATAGAAAAATGTCTTCAAATACTGATTAGTAATTTATCGGTACAAAGTTAATTAAGGCTATATGTCAAGATTTGAAAATTATTATCACGAGTAAAGTTCAAATGTCGATAAATGTCTCGTAGTTTATATTTGAATTGTATCTTACATTCTTATTTTCGTTGTTAAAATTAAACTGCTTAGTATAATCTCTATATTAAAATTGTGCCAATAACCCACTAGTAAAAAAAATTCAGATTTTTACTATTCTTTTAGATAGGTAGAAAATGAAAGTTTTAAATAGCGATTATCACGTCATCGCGGAAAGGCTAAATAAAAAGCTATAGCAAAAGCTACCCTACATAGCGTTTTTTGTTTAAAAATTATATTTTATATTTCTACTAATTATTAACTTTATCTAAAGTCTCATATAGTGATAATTAACGCAAAATTGATTAAGAAATTAGAATATTCATATTGAATCAGTACAAAGTCCAAATTGTATATTCAAAATATCCCTAATAATATCATAAACTATCTATCTTTTTCCATTCAAAATGGCATAAACTATATATCTTTTTCTATTAAAAAAATATAAGAATCATGGCATAAACTATCTATCTTTTTCTATTTAAAAGCAAAAGCAATCAGAATCTTGAAAAAAATTGATCCTTAAAAAAAAAATTCAGTTTGAACCTTTAAATAAAAGCCTATGTAGCATAGCGTGCACTATAGCACAAATAGCGGGCCGCTATTACTGCTATAGCGGTCGTAGCTGAAATAGCGCACTTTTATCCCATCGCTTAGTGTTTAAGGTCCGAAAACGCTATAGTGCCGCTATTGCGTTGCTATAGCGCGCTATTTAGAACACTGTAGAAAATCATTGTTTTCAGAAAATTCCAAATCATTCAAAAACAATGATTTGTATCTATCTGAAAAAACATAAAATATAGTCTCCAAACACATTTTAATATGGAGATCATATGAAGCGATTCAAATTGATTATTTAGACTTCGAAACAAAATAAGAATATAAAGCACAATTAAGATATGAAAGATGTGATGTATTTGAACCCTACTCTATTATCATCTATCAGAACTAAGTAATTTCAAATTTAAGCACTTTATTTATGTACATATTTAACTAGATAGTCAAGACTGGTTTGCCGATAATCAGATTTGATATCCGTGAATATAATACTCAATGGACAAATTCCACAACATTATAATAAGTTTGAAACTTTAAATTAACTAAAAGTCCAAAATTTTAAGCATAATGTTTATCATCCACATCTCATAAAAATTGGTAAGATATAGTGTATGTTTCAAGGCACATCACATCAAGTGAGTTGAAATTTTAACAATATGAAATTTATAACAGACCTTGATGCATTACCAAATAATATTTTAATTACACAATATTTAATTATTAGACTATCTATATACATAATAACATATCTGATAAATTATATTATCAATTTCAAATTTTATTTGATTTTTTTTAAATATTATCAAATTTGACAAATTAATAACCATTATCATGTGATCCCTCCTCCTAATTTAAGGTTCAGATTATATTCCTTAAGTTTATATATAAACCCTTTTATCTCATAGATTACAGGTGCCCTTCTTACTAACCCTAAATCTAGTATTGTCAGTCTTTAAAAAATTCCAGTAATTGTCTCTTTTATTAAATCATTCACTAAAAAGATCCTAAAGGAATAATTATTTAAGTTCATATTCATAAAAAGTATTACACTAATTATCAAATTGAGTTATCTCTATTATATATTTATAGTTGTTGGTGGAGGATTAAAAATAAAAAATTAAGAATGTTCTTTGAAGATAACCATATAGCTGTTATTGTTATTCTTTAAAGTCAATATCTTCATTTCTATATTTTCATATAAATTAATGATAGTCATGTTGTCAAACCATTTTGAAAAAAAAAAAAATATTGAATTGAAGGGGACGCATCAGCAACATTTACAGTGCATTGGCAATACAGTAATAATGACGCAAGAGCAGCTTTTCCCAAACGGTTTTTGTTTTGTATTGTCAGTAATAGTATGAATTTTTTTTTTTAAATTCCAAACTAAATATATTTTTTTCGAAGAATTTTGGTCAATAATAAGAAACTACAATGAAAAATGAATTATTATTTTACATTTATTAAATAATAGAGTGTTCGATACTCAATTTTATATGTTTAGTCAGATGAAAAAAAAATAGAGCTGTTATTGACTTGTACAACATTTTGAATAAAATATTGCTCTATATAATCCTCACAATCATAAATATGGAAAAGAAATGTAAAACGCCTCAATTTTTATTAATAATAATCTTAATTATTATAAAGTAAGAAATTGTTTTATTATAAAGTAAGAAAATAATTACTAAAACTAAAATATATTTCATTGTTTTCTCCAAACATATAGTCAAGAATTCAATCCGAGATCAGTCTCTCTCCGTGAAACCAATCCAATAAATCTCTAGCTGATACTTATCAAAGCTTAATAATCACTTGTTGTTTTAATATAAATCACTTAATCGAAATCACTTGTTGTTTTAATATGCCCCGCAATTTGCTTTGAATTTTTCTTACATGCATGGCACAACATCCTATACATTTTTGCGAGAATTGCCGAACCCCAACTGTACGATTTAATGTTTTGCAAATCGCGAAGCAAACTCAAGTACATGCAGGGCACCGAGTCGCCCGTCAAATCAGTCAACAAAACCGATCCCATAATACACAAAATATAGGCTCGGAAATATTGTTCTACCACGACATCGGTTGCCCCCGGGTCTAGACTCCCAAATGTGGTCCGCAAGCGGACTTGTTTGCCATTGTATTCTTGTCTGGAGTGACGCCGAGATATTCTTCAATTATCTCTTCCCACTTCAAGTTGGTGGTCCCGCATACCGGCATACCGTCCACTGGTAAACCGAGAAATACCGCCACATCTTCAAGTGTGATGGTCATTTTCCCGACAGGTAGGTGAAATATATGCGTCTCGGATCTCCATCGTTCAACAAAAGCGCATATGAATGGATCGTTGATTTTGACCTGCTGAATTTGATGAACACCATAAAACCCCGACGCCTTATTGTTGTTTTAATATAAATCACTTAGTTAAAATCACTTGTTGTTTTAATATAAACCACTTAGTTAAAATCACTTGTTGTTTTAATATAAATCACTTAATTTCTATCATTAGCTGTGGTTTTCTCCAATGTCTTAATAGTCCTAATTTAATGGTGGCTTTCTCCATTAATTGTGTTAATAAAATAACTTAATTTCTATTGTTAGTTAGTATCTAGCATTCAGCCCTGACCGCTCCTCATTGTTTTTCTTATATTTGAAATTCGAAAAATGATAAACTTGTGTTCAATAATGTTTCTTTTTATAATGTTGGTAAGATGTAAATGCCAAATGTTTGTCAACATTACTGAACAGATGTTGCTTCTCTCATACGAAATTTGTTGTAAATGACAATTGTATGTCTATACAATAACAAATTTATGTTAACAAGGCGCAAAATGTTTTTTTCCTAGCTTTTTTTTTTTCCTTTATCTCTTTGTTCAATTGCTTGTTTACCCTCCAAACTACTTAAATATTTTTCATCATATGGAAATATTTAATAAACATTCAGAATAAATTCAACAAGCTATAACTTATGTTCCGTACAAATTTATTTATCCTTTCTAATTTTATCTAATAATTATTTTCACACGTGTTAGGTTTATATTTCTTGTATAAGTGTTAGTGTTAATTTGTACATGTATTAAAGAAATTTATAAATACAACTATCAGTTTTGATAATTTACTTGCTCGAAATAAGTCTAAAAATTATTACAAAAATGCATCTAAGATGCATGCAAAATAATTCTTGACTGATAATTATATATTACTTTATTTGGTCCAAAATTAAAGCGATATTTGTACTAAACAAAAAAATTAAATGAAACAGAGTAATAACTTTCAAATTGATTTTTAAAATTCTAGTTGGCACTTTCAAAATCCCCATTGGCATTTTCAATATCACTTTCATGCCCATGAAATGTAATTACAAATTGTGAAAAAATTCACTAAATGAAAGTTTTCATCTCCGCTTTCATTCTCTCACAGCCAATTAAATTCGCATTGATGTAGGATGCAGGAGTTGTGAAATTAAGTTTGAAATTGATTTTTCTTTCTTCTTTAACAGTTGTTTGAAATTGCTAATCATGAAATGCTTTTATATTTATTATATTTATTGGACAAATTAAATATGTTTACATGAGGTAAAGTAATCTCGTTTGTTAATTTATTGGGCTAACGCAATTTGTGACTCCAACATGGTATTGCTCTTCAATTTGGATTGGGATCTGCTGCGATTCAAAGTTTGGGTACAGTAATTCTGAAATTCTTGCTTTTCGAAATCTAGCCGTCCAACTTTTTATGTGCACGCATCTCGAAACAGCTAGATTTCTGTGCACGCATATCGAAATAATTCGGCAACTGGATTTGAAAAAGCAGGAATATCAGAGCAGATTCTATCTGTTCAATTTCCATCATCCAACGTGATCCCAATCATTCACTAACATGTACTGAACGAACATTAAATAAATATTAAAATATGCAATTAAAAGTTAAAAGAGATAATTTCTACAAAATTAAATGATTACTTTAATCATACTAAATAATAATTTCCGTGATGAACATATTTCCGGAAATTATTTTTTTTCCTTCTCTATTTTAGGCCGGAAAATGTTTTTGGGGCCCATGACATATTTGGGCCCATGTTACTAATGGGTTGGAAAACATTTTTGGGCCCATGACATGAGCACGAACACATATTTGTACCCCTTGTATGGGCCTATTAATGCTATTCTATCCATTTTCTATTCATTTAACGAGAAATATTGACAATAATTATTTTGACAATTTTGACGATAATTTTTCAAAATAATACAAACATACTAAAATATTTTTTGTAAGTATGTCTGAACATATATATAGTCTAACAATTAAATTTCTTTGTAGCATTGTCTAATGATACATGAAGAACCGTAATTTTTGAACTGTTGAATTTCAAGTCACTTGATTTACGATTATACACCAAAAATCATCATATTTTCAGACATGATAAGTGAATAATATAATATAGATCAAGCTTATAATATTGGATTTTAAATTTAACATTTATCTTTTAAGATTATCAATATTAAGAATGAAGTGATCACATCTTTATTTATCTACTCTTTTTGGTAAACGAGACACAAGTAGGAACAGAATAATTTTTTGTCTTGTTATTTTCAAAATGTGGCTCTCGAATTCGTAAAAATTAAATTTTGATAAAGTTAAATTACTGCTAGAATGTTAATGTAAAAAATAAATTGAGTAGATACATACTTGAATTCATTTGTAGTATGTCAACCTAAATGTCTACAGTAACTACAGAAGTATCTACATTTTGAAGAAATAAAAATCTAGACATGTCAAACACTTTACTTGTCTCATATTAGAGACATAAATTGCAAAATTATGATATCTTTCCATAGAGTAGAACTAGGGTGTGATGTGCTCACCAAGCCCTTTGGTGAGCACACCTCCAAAAACCGCAGTTTCAAAGTTCAAATAGTAGATTCGAACCTTCCAACGTGTTCTTCATATTAAAATGTGCTTGGAGACCAAATTTTACATTTTTTGGAAAATTTTTACTATTTTTTCTGAATTTTTCAAAATCAGTGTTTTTTGAATTTTTTTTTTTATTTAATGAAAAGCTGTGATTTTGAAAAATTCAGAAAAAATAGTAAAAAATTTCCAAAAAATGTAAAATTTGGTCTCCAAGCACATTTTAATATGAAGAACACGTTGGAAGGTTCGAATCGACTATTTGAACTTTGAAACTGCGGTTTTTGGAGGTGTGCTCACCAAAGGGCTTGGTGAGCACATCACACCCTAGTTCTACTCCTTTCCATACAAGCAGGATGAAAATATCATACTTGCAAACTTTTACTAGTTCCTAATATATCATGAGTTCACAACCATTTCCATAAGTCCCCAGGCTGCCTTGCTAGATTTGTTTACAGTTCCTCCTTTAGACAAACTAAAAGTCTAAAACTATTCAAAACTCAACAAACATATTACCTAAAGCAAAACCCAGCTAACAACCAGGCCCATAACAAGCCCAATAATTCATTTTATCTCATGCTGAATTGACCTTAATTCTAATTGGACGGTCCGGATTTAAACAAAAATATTATGTAATTACCTCAAAGATATGGACTCGAGTAACACATTGTTTGGATGGAGAGTAGAGGAAGGGAGGGAATGGAAAGAAAAGAAAATTTTTTGTCAAATTTGTTTGGTTGATGAAATTATGTCGGAGGTGAAGGATATAGGAGATCAAATGTTTAACCTTGTTTCATTATAATCAATAAAATCGGTTTCTCTTCCGATTTAGAATGTAACAGATGGAAAGAAATTTTGTTGCAAATATTTTTAGAAAAAATAATACAAATGCTTAATCCTATATCTTACCTATATAATTCTCATACAAATTTTTTGTCACAAACCTACAACAATCACCGAATTTCTTACTAACCTTCTAAATTTTAATCAACCAAACAAGAAATAAGACGGAAAAGAAAATTAAATTTATTTTTCCTCGTTAATCATTCAAATACAAAGAAGTTAAATATATTAATATTCATTTCTATTCTATTCCATTCCTTTTTATTCTTCACCTTCCCTTCCTCTACTCTCCATCCAAACAAGATGTAAGGGGAGGATCGGTTACAAATTTTGAGTTTAAATTCGGTCCGTCCGATCTGATTTTGCACCATATTAAAGGAGTCTCCAGCATTCTACTCTGAACCAGATTAGTCAGACAGTCCGAAATAAACTCCAAGTTTGAGTTACTTCAGTGGATCTGGACTCGGTCAATTACTCGGACGGTATTGACAATGAAACTGTGTATACAATCCGACCCCATTTTAATCTTAAAAAGGAACCAGGATAGTTCATTGAAGGACTATTCCGAAAGAAGAAAATAAAATTATGTTCATTGGATCTGTATCTACGATAACTTAAAATGAGAACTATATTTTTAATAATGTTTAATTTTAATTTCAATTTATGTTTAGATCACAAGCGTATGATCCTACTGTTCAGTATTGATTAAAGTGTCGATTTAGAGAGATAGTGTATTAAGTATTAAATAATTTTTACTAATCTAGGTAATGAGATTTTCAAAAAGAGTTTTGTGGAGATCAATGCAATTATAATTAAATTAAGGTTATACATTGGATAAAGCCTCTAGGATTCATATTTTCTATCATTCTTAATCATACAAAATATAAGTTTTGACGTTTATTTATGTCACGTACGGTACTGTCACTGCCACGTACGGTATAGCTTGTCCCTGAGTACCCCGCGCATGGCACTGTCACTACTCGCACGGTGCACTGGGTGTTTGTTTATGCAATCTGGGGTTTTCCGATCTTTCGATCGGTTTTAGGGCTACCAAGATGGAGGTATTTTAGATATGAAAATATGTTTTTCCCTATACTACCATATTGTTGAAATAAACCTAAAGACCCCACCAAAATTGGGTTTCCTAATGTTGTTCAAACTAAGACTTAATCTAGCAAAGGGGTGATTAAACTACTTAGTCTATGTATTAGATTTCGGTGTAATCTAGCAAAGAGGGGCGATTAGTCCTAGTCTAAATATAATTTATACTATCTTGCCAAAGGAGCACCTTGGGTTCGAACCCTAGTCTTTGAACCGCTGTCAAGTCTCGTCAGCTCCAATCTCATCACTACTTACGAGTAATTCCTCACACGAATTCTTTAAATTGCTTATCGAGGGCATGTAGAGAACATTGACATATAGTAGACGGAACTATATATACAATAATGTGTAAAAAGATAAAGTGCAATAGAAATTCATATTATAACGCAAAATAAAACATAAACATATATTAAAACATAATTAAGAATTCAAGTACAATCCTCACTCTAGAGATGAGAAGTTTAATTGGCCTCTCATGGTCATTGCAACAAAAGAAATAAATAGAAAGAACATAAATACAACACACTTGAAGATGAAAAAACCTTCACGTCTCCTAGTGAGTCGACTTCTGCCTCCTTAGATGATTTCTCAGCTACTCAACCTCTAATGGCTATACCCTCTCTATCGAAATAACTCTCTAACATTATCTAACTATGAGAATTGTTAGCTACAATCTACTATGATTGAACACTTGAACACAACTAAATTCTTATCTAAAAAGGGTATTTATAGCTTTCTTATACAGTAGTGGGAGTAGTGGAGGATATGGGGCGTCATGGAGATCATGGGGGGACGTGGGTTCAATCCATGAATGGTCAGGAATTGTCTAAAAATAGCGTGGCATGTCAGCAATGCAGACCTTCTAGAAGGCCCGGCCTGCCTTTCGTGCAGCCTCTAGGCTTTGCTGCGTACGGCATTGATGATGTTGCATGGTCTTCTGACTTAGCATATTTTTTTTATATTTCGCCATTTTGCATGTTGTGCACTCCGTGAGAGGTGTTGCATGCTCCATGTGATGTCTAATTTCGGTAGTTATTTGATAATCGTCGAAATATGATATTTTTGCTTTGCTTTTTGCCTAAATATGCAACTTTTTTCAAAACCAGTCAAAATAATTCAAAAACACATTTGTGAAAAATAAATAAGAAAATAGCTACTTCACATTCGTTTTTTGTTATTTTTCAGATAAAAAGATAGTGATTTTCGCTATATTATTTGGGGAAAATTTCACGTATACCCCTCAAAAACATCAAAATTACGTATTCCCCCCTCTAAACTTCAAAAACTCACAAATTTACCCATTTTATTGTCTTTTATATTAAAACTCATTCTAAAATTTTAAAATACCCATTTGATCATTTATTAAAAGCATATAAAAGCCCATCAGACTCAAATTTGAATCTGAAGGGTTCCTCTGCCGTCCGATCAGCGCGCATCACATTAAGATCTGTGCGCATCGCTTCAATATTTGTGCTGATCTAGCATGCACGGATCTTAAAGCAATTCCGATCGCGCTCATCGCATTAAGATCTGTGCATGTCACTTCAATATGCTTGTGTGTTTGCATTAAGATTTGTGCCGATCTTGTGCGCACAGATCTAAAAGCAATTCGGACGGTGGATGAACCGTTCAGATTCAAATTTGAGTCTGATGGGCTTTATATGTTTTTAATAAAGGGTAAAATGGGTATTTTATAAATTTAGAATGAGTTTTAATATAAAAGACAATAAATGGGTAAATTTGTGAGTATTTGAAGTTTAGAGGGAAAAATATGTAATTTCAAACTTTAGAGGGGGGAATACGTAATTTTGAAGTTTTTGAGGGGTATACGTGAAATTCCCCCTATTATTTGAAGTTATCTATTCATTTCCGTAATTTTGGACATATATTCATTCTTCGCAATATTGAAAATTGGCTTGACACCCAATTTAAATTTATGTTGTAAGAGAAGACAAATTATACCGGATATGAACTAAAGGATGCAATGGCAGGTGGCGGCGATGTCCGCTTATTTATTTACTTTTTTTTAAATAGAAGAAACAATAGTGAATAATAAGGACAAGTTGGGATGACTCACATTGTATGAAAAATTATCGGGTTTTGATGCAGTGAGATTTAAAACGAAAAAGAAAAATATGTTTAATCTTTTGTGTTATAGGTGGAATTTAATTTTTTTTTCATCAATTTTCGAAACTCTTCACAAAAATATTGGAAAACAAATTTGATCGGAGTCAATTTTTTTTCCACCGAACTCTTGTCTCTCGCTTCACAAATAACCTCTTTAATAGAAAAGAAAAATCAGACTTTTAATTCACACGTTTATTATAAAAAAATATGTATGTTTTTTTAAGTCTTCATCCTTTCAATAAACTTACGTGTTTATTATCAATTCTCTTACAAAAATCAATATGCATGTGTTTATTTTGATTTAGATTAATTTCGAAAATTAGTTTTTTATAATTATAGTATATCAATGTATAGTCCGGTTTGGAATCATAAATATACTTTTTCTCGTTAAAAATAGGTGATATCAATCCTAACACTCATATATATGAAACGCAACAGTATAGGGGTGCAATCAATCCTAACACTCATTATTTTTCGGATACGGATACGGATCAAATATTAAACGGACATGAATACGGATTCGGATATTAAACGGATACGGATCAGATCGGATATTAAATGAATATGGATACGGATCGGATATTAAACAGATACAAATACGAATACGGATATATATCCGGATACATAACTCTAATATTGTAATAAAAATAATTTATTATTCAACATATTATTTTTTCATTAAAAAATAAAAGTAACATTAAATAAGGATATGATTCGAATATCTAATCGTTATAGTAGATAAAATAATTTTTCTCATGACAAACTCGTTACATCAATACATTACAAAAGTATTTGTTTTCTGATCTTGATTATTTACATGTCTTGGTGTTTCATAATCACATTTGCCATCATTTTTATATTTTTTTTGTTTCGAGTCGTTGATTTAATGTATAACAACATTCGTCTTCTGATTCTGATGTAACAACCATCTTTACAAAAATATAAAGTGCAACAACATTTTACCATATATTTAAAACAATATTTGGAATAATATCTACAAAGGTTTTGATATTTTCGTCCAGGAATCATTAATTTAGTGAATATGGGAAAAATGAAGCTAAAGAAGTCAGAGGGTCGCGACTCGCGAAAGATTAGAATAAAATAAAATTAATCGGTAGCGCTAAACAATTATCCGCCGCCGAGTTCAGCCACAGATAATCCGGATATCCGAAAATTGAAAAAATACAGATACAGATTATTATCCGTATTCATTTCAAAAAATTGAAACCGTATCTATATCCGTATCCGCATCCATATCCGCAAATTATCCGTATCCAACTATCCGAATCCACAAAATTTCGGATACGGATCCGGATCCGGATGGATAATATCCGATCCGTTTGCACCCCTACAACAGTACTTATAAGAAAAATTATATCAATTGCCTAGAAACCCCATAACAAAGATTTAGACAGCAGGTAAGGGACTGAAAAAAATCTAGGCAATTAGATACCAACCAATGAAAAAAATTTAAAAAAATTGGCCAATATTAGAAAGTATTATTACTTCAAATAGATTAGACGCGATGCTACAGAAAGGAAACAACAAAAGAAAAATAATTGCAAGCTAGCTGAGGCCACTTTACTAAAAAAACAAAAACAAAATACTACGAATATATTTTTTATTGCAAAATAAGAATAGCTAAAAGCAATTTACTATTCCTTCTAACATCAATTAAGTAGGGTGTTGTTCGTCATTTGAATTTTCAACAGTCATATAATAATCGAGAAGAATCTCCAGAAGTTTATGAAGAAGAATGTCACTCTCATCATATTTGCCGCTTAAATGAGCACATATCCTGCTTGCCATATCAAATGCAGTCACGCATAGTTTATCAGTTGTCGACTTACAATAGATCTCCTTTAAGTCTTCAATCGATGTGACACTTACAAGCTTGCAGAGCAGGTCAACGGGTACTTTGGGCTCATGACAAGGGCATGTATTAATGGTACATTTTGTGCTGTAACGAGGGCTATTGAATTCTGTCTGCTGAGGCTGAGGCTGAGGCTGGAATTCTGATTGTGTGTTTGAAAGAATGAAAGTATGTTGGTAGGGATGATTTAGAAGGAAAGCTACAATTTGTAATATGAGGAAAAGAGCAAATTTCACCCAAGAGTTCGACATTTCTGTGGAGTCGTCTTGGGTTGGGTGTTGAATGCTGATTGTTAACGGCACAAGTGATGTATTTATAAGGGTTGAATGCTAATTGTGTGCTTGTCTTGCTCTTGTCTTGCTCGGACACAGGTACACATTTTTTTTTTAATTTACTCGTAATTGGAATTCACATCCCCTCATGTTACAGTCCAATTGAAACGGATGATCTAGGATCGTTCTTTTAACTTGGTGAATTTCAAAGCACAAATAATATTGTCCCGCCTTCCCGAATAAGTACCGGCTGAGAGTAAATCTGAACCGACCGTTTCGATTGTCTTACGTAAAAGCATTATTATGTTATTGATCTAATATCTCAATATCCTTAATATAATTTTACGAATGTAAACAAAATCTATAATATTATCACGTTATGTAATTTTATAGCTTTGCATCACTTGTAGTTGCAGCATTAACCTGACAAAAAAATTTCAAAAAGGTTTAATTCATTATTAAATATAATACCGGGATAATTTGAAAATAGTTTGTTTTTTTATAATTCATATAAATATATAAAAAATCTGAAGATTTAAGGAAGGAAATAAATTTTGTAAATAATTCAAGCATAACTAGGTAATAAATTTGTGAATAATATGTAATCTTTTTTAAAAACACATGAATTATCCGAGAATAAATTAAATTAGGGAATTAGTTTTTCGATTCATTTGGAAGGACCGAAGGATGATGAAAACAAATAATTAGCAAAGTTTGATATTATGCATGTTGTCAACTACAAGTTAAAAAAAATAACAAAATAATAATTTCTAGGAATCGAATGGTCATCTATCTAAAAGATCGGATGATTTTTTATCTTTTGATGTTTGGAGCTGTTTTTTTTTTTAGATTTTATAATGCCTATCTTACTTAGTTCGTATATTTATATTTCATTCTCATTGAAACCGGTGGTAATGTGGCCTTTTTTTTTTTAAATGCTAATTTCCAAAGATATTTTGTAATTTGTTTTCATCTTAAATGAAACAATATGAAGTTTATTCAAAGACTAGTTAAGGGTTAAAAATTAAGAAAAGAGATCAAGGTTTTTTTTTTCAATCATTACATTGAAATTTAAAATTTATGATTTTTCATCTTTAAAGTTGCGTCGGTATGGATTGGAAAGCATAATTGTGTTGTTGAGATTTATAAAACCGAAGTTTATGGGTGCAAATATTGGGTAAGTGTAGGAGGGGTATTCTAGCGAGGATGCGTTTTGGTCTACTCGTTTAGGGGAGATTCGCAAATAATTAATAAGATGCATAAACCAACGAATTCGCATCCTCTGAGATATCTCAACTTTTGTCTGTACTCCTAAAAATAAGAAAAAAGGAAAATTCCTATTGTGTCTGTCTAAACTTTTGAAATATTCAATTTCTTAGTGTTTTAAAACACTGAAATCATACAAATTTAACATTATTTTTTTCTATCTTCTTTTAACTATTTAACATTTTATTTAATTATTTTAAATTTTAAATTGACCAACATACTCTAATTTTAGTGGACATGTTCATTAATTTTGAATGTCCTCTCCCTCCCTCCATAGAATCTATCTCTCTCCTCATCACCATCTATGTGCTCTGTTTCTCTTCTTGTTCCGGTTAATACCACATTCTCTTTCAATTTTACCGAGGAACGTTATCCTCTGCGGAGCAGAAAAACTCCGCAGACTGCGGTTCTTTTAATCTGGTCCGTTAGTGGTCCGTTAGTTTTAACTTTGCACGAATCTAGAAGCACAATAATACTGCCCCCTCCGTTAACCCGATCACAAAGCGGCTGAGAGTTAATCTGGTCCGTTCATTTGCTCCGCACCTGCGGAGTTTTATTGAACTCCGCAGAGGATAAGCTCCCTTTTACCGATCCCCACTGCCTCCTAACAGACATGGCAACAATTCGAGAACTTATAAATAACAACCAATAAAAAAAAATCAGAGGGGTACTACTCCACGAATTCACATCATCCCAGGTACCTGACTCAAGCAAATTACAGCTGGCCGGCTCAGATAACATGGCACCAATCTCAAAACAGACCCCCTGCAGTTCCGATAGGCACCGGATTGAGTTTGATCCAGATAGAATTAATCTGAACCGGCCAGCTGTAATTTGCTTGAGTCAGGTACCTGGGAGGATACTTGTCCACTACTCCACTGGAGAAAGACGTCATTACCATTCTGATTACGACAGATTATATACTATTATTTTTCCCCCTTTGTTATTCGTTTCATTGTGAAAAAAATGAAAAAGGAACTCGTACAGTTGTACACTCTGATTTTTCAGTTGCATTAACAGGCTTCTAACCGCTTCTGCTCCAGGTGCGACCTTAATCGATTTACTTTTCTTTCTATTAGAAAATCGACCAAGTGTTGGTATTTTGAGATTGGTACGGCAGGGTATCCAGTATTTTTTTTTTACTGTTTCTTATTTATTCAACAACATTTTAATTATGTAATATTGCCTACGGGCTTGTCTTAAAGCAAAAAAAAAATATGGTGAAATTTGGAGCAAAAAAAAAAGAAAAGAAAAGCGTTGTTATAAAATTGCTCGTAGAACTCGGTTCATATTTCCTATTCATTTTTTTTCGAAATAAATTCTAGTGTACATAATAAGAGACCGTAAAGTTGAAATTATCTAGGAATTTTTGAATGGTTATTATTGAAATTGTAATGACTTAGTATGAGCAAAGAGGATCAAATTGATACTTGAAAAATAACGTGTGAAATCATCTACTTTTAGTAGGGATCGGTAGAATTGAGAGAGGAGATGATATTGCCAGGAAACAAGAAGAGAAACAGAGAGCAGAGATTGAAGGAGAGATATACAAATTCCATGGAGGATGGGAGAAAGAGGACATTCAAAAATAATGGACATATCCATTGAAATTATACGGTATATTGGGTAATTTAATATTTAAAATAATTAAATAAAATGTTAAATAGTTAAAAGGGGATAAAAAATAATGTTAATTTGTATGGAGATATTGAATATTGTTGTGTTTTGATGGAAAAATTAGTTATTTGAAAAGTTTAGATGGACGCACAAGAAATTTTTCACCGTCATCCTCCTCCGTAGTCTCGAACTGACACAATTCGTAGAAAAGGACGAAAGAAAGGGAGGCGGACCGCGGAGGGAGGAGATGGAGGGGATTAAGTTGAATAATGATTTGATTTGGGATCAATGAGATGGGTGAGATTTGTTGTTTCATGGAGATCAATTGAAGTTTGGAGTAACGTAACGCCGTCAAAATCAGAAGGAAGTAGAAGGGAAGGTAAATTTATCTCTTAAATATATATATTTATTTATATCCGGACAGTTAGAGGCGGATTTACATTGATTGTATGGGGATCAATTGACCGTCATTTTTTTTAATTTATATATGATTTTCTACATAATTTAGAATAAAATGTCATGATATTGTAAAATTGACTCTCATTCTTTGAAGAAAAAATTTATATAATTGATTTCCATATGTGTTTGACACTCATAGTACGAAAGTCTGGCTCCGCCTCTACTGACCGTCTAATTAGAATTCACACAAATATTAAAGAGGCATGTTCATTCTATCTCAAGCTGAATCGACCTTAATTCTAATTGAACAATCCGTATTTAAACAAAAATATTATGTTACCTTAGAGGATATGGACTCGAGTAAGGGGAGGATCGGTTACAAATTTTGAGTTTACACTTTTTTCGTCTTCTGCTTATTTTTAAAATCTGGCTCTCGAATTCATAAAAATAAAATTTCGATTAAAATTTTGTAAGATGAAAAAACTGCTAAAATGTTAATAAATAAAACAAATTGAGTAGATATTCACTTGAATTCATTTGTAGTTGCAATTTTATGCTTGTCACCCCATTTTTTTACAAACATCTACATTTTTTTTAAAAAGTAATAAAAAATCTAGACATGTCAAAACTTTCTTATCTCATATTAGAGACATAAATTGCAAAATTATGATATATTTCCATACAAGCAGGATGAAATTATCATACTAGCAGACATTTACTAGTTACTAATATATCATGAGTTCACAACCATCTCCATAAATCCCCAGGCTTCCTTGCCATGATTTGTTTACAAATCCTCCTTTAACAAACTAAAACTATTCAAACCCAAAAACTCAACAAACATATTACCTCCCTTACCTACAGCAAAACCCAGCTAACAACCAGGCCCATAAGAAGCCCAATAAATTTAGACCCACTTGCACTCAGCCCAACAGCCCCAGAAAGCCCCCAAACCCTAACTTCATCCAGAACAGGCCCACAAAGAGAGCTATGATCATCACTCCTCATGTTATAGTACACGCTGTAAAAGGCGACACGTGTCCTCTCGGCCCGGGCTGTGAACGTCAAGTTGGCGGCCTGGCTAGTCGCCTTACCGACCGGCGAGTAGTGAAAATTCTGTGCCTGGTCACCGGCAAATGCCATTACGGCTAATGGTGGTTGGCATTTGTCGCCGGCCGAACCGAGGGTGAATGTGAGGTTGTACTGCTGTTAGGGGTAGTTTGGACCATTTGGGAAATTATGCCTTCCTTGCCGGAGAGCAGCTCGACAGCACGCTTTCCTTCTGGGACCGAGTAGTGGGCTGAGTCGATGAACCGCACAGCACGGTTCGACTCAACTGTCCAGCCGGGCAGGGGGGAGGTTTCTTCATCAAGGTTTGTTGGTAGTAGAATGCCAAGGGAAGTGTTTGGAAACATCCATGGGCCCTCCTCAAAGTCCCAATTTAACACCTCATTATCTGATATAGAAAAAGAGAACAGTAGTAGCTTTGGTTAAACACCAATTAGAGATCAAATAAGTGAATAACAGAGTAAACTAATTGTTGTGTATACATCATTTGTATTTTGAAAAGATGCGACCTAGTGTTAGGGTTTTTAACTCGGGACAAAAACATAGGGTGAGGCGGTGTGAGCCAGTGAGGTAAAATTTCCAACTCTCTCTTCTCCATTTTGTTCAAAAGCTGGAGGATCATAGTTCTTCTATGCAAAAACTTTGTTCACATGCATATATGCAGCAACAGGAACTCAAAAGTTTGTATTTTTCTTTTTCGCACGTCAAATTATAGTAAACATGATAAAATGATGCCATGCAACATGCAAGTTGCGAGATTTACATTGTGGAAAAAAACATGCATCTGCAGCTATTGCAAGAAATGGAGAGGACGAAAACCAAAAAAATTCTTGCAATAAAAACCCATTTCCCAATGCACATGTGAGATGGACAAAAGATGGTGGCAAGCCAAGTAGGGTCCATGCACGTGTCCGTGCAGGTAGTTCAATATAAAATTATGGGTTTTTTGGAACTAAGATTTTTCTCGAGCCTGTGTGAACCCTTTTTTTTTTTTTCTTTTAAGATAGATATGATAGAGGTCAACAGTCAACTGGTCAAGTCCCTAACTTATTTTTATTTTTATAAAAATGTGTGTGAACAAAAGTTGAGTGCTCCCAGATGGATGCCATCATGCCAACATATGGATTTTCCGACAATAGTGCAATTCACGCGGTTTTACACAAGTAACACAACCCAGTGCCATTACAGTGCATCTTTCCACAAAAATCCAGTCTTCCATTCACTAGAGTGCTTGACATTATATTTGTTCAAAAAATGTTCATATTTTTTATTAGAAAAATTATATTTGATGTCAAAGATTACATGAGAGGATTTAATATACTGTGGGATCCATACCATTGTCAGAATCCTAACTCTTCTAGTCCCTAGGAATGTCCAAGAGTTTATAAGATTTAGACTTATGCTAAATATGCCTCTGAAAATGTCAGATATCTCCCTCTCATAAAAACATGAATTTCTCTTCTCTAGTTCTTGATCCAAATAATATGTGTCATGTTTCAAACCCAAAACCACATTTCACTTCAAAGCTAGGGTATTCCAAAACCCCAATAGCAAGCAAATGTAATGAAAATTTACATACCGTCAGATCTATCGGGTGTGAACAACTTCTTGATCGCTATGCTATCGATAATGGGCCCACATGTCGGATCATCTTCCATACCGGGATTCCTGAATGCCAGCCGGGCCTCCTCGTCAGCTGCCTGGAATCCCCAAGCATATGCATCCCATCCCTCAACACTGTACAGAGTCTGCAGTTCGATTGTTTGAGTAGCGGACCCCACCGATACATTCAAGGGCCTCCATCTGTGCACAAGTTCGTGCTGCACTGAATGTTATCGCGTATTGGGATCCCTTCTCGAATTGTACAGTTTGGCTTATCTCTGCATCATTGCCTAGTCGGGCTGCGTGCTCACCTTCAATTAATCAACAAAAATAACAAGGAACGCCATCATGTATAAGTTTATAATGACAGAATTTGATGTATGCGCATGTAAAAGAAACACACACAAAATAAATAAAAAAGAGTGAGGCTATGGTACTATGCATAGCTCAGTCCGTACTATGGATCCATATCTCCATTTTTGGAGTCTAAACAGTTGATCCGAAGTGCTCAATATGATCTCCATATGAAATGTACTTTGATGCTAAATTTTATATTTTTTAGAATTTTCTACTATTTTTTTAGATAGGTAGAAAATCACTTGATCTAAAGATTACAGACCATTCAAAAGTAGTGATTTTCTATCTATCTAAAATAAAGTAAAAAATTTAAAAAAAATGTAAAATTTAGTTTGCAATTACATTTTCATATAGAAATCGTGTTGAACGGTTCAAATCAACTATTTTGGATCTTGAAAACAAAAATATTGATCTGTAGTACCAAGCTGCGCTATGCATAGTACCATAGCCTCACTCATAAAAAATCCAAACAAAGCTTCCAATGGTACGTAAGATGGCAACTGTTCATTTAGAGCTCAACTGTACATGTATTTATTATACACAAATCAAGCTTGACTGATACAGTGGCGAAGTATGGCATGAAACCCTTGCTAAATGCTACTTTAACAAATCAGCATGGCCAAAATATTAGCTTTGAATTTGACTTAGTTACCTTGTGGGACAATCAATATCATGCCGCCTTGCCTCTGACCAAACGAAACAAGCTCGACTGTGCCATTTATGCTCCAGGAAGGTATAGACGCAACCCCTTCTCCAATAGCAGCACTTGCAAATCCACCGGTTGGTGTTGTCTCAAAATCGCCATTGTTAAGCAACCCTACAATGCAGAACGAATTTCAGCTCAGTGCAATTGAATTGAATTGCTCGGTTATTCCAGGCACATTCATATTATATGTACGTACCAGTGTACTAACGGTACGATAAAAGTTTAGTAACCCCCACTGTTTCACATGAGAAAAAGAAACCCTACTTGGCATGATGAAGGAAAAGGATCATGGCTATAAGAGTTAGGTGAAAGGGACCAGCACACACTGACACACCCAAACAAGCACACACCACAACAACTATAAATCTCATTTCATTGAGTGAGGGCCACTAATTTAACAGAAAATGGACAAAAAGATCAGGTCCTACTGATTAATCCAAATAAAATTAATCAAAAGGGTTTTTTTAACACAAGCTAGCAATTGTCTAGGTAAGCACTAAGTCTTTCATTACTTCAGGACAGTATAGGCGAGGTTGTTGTGTTAATTATTGCCCGACAGCAGAGACGCCTTACACGTGTCTTTATCGTACTAAAGAACAAAAATGTACATGTAATGATCTAAATTCCATGATACAGGCAATGCTTAATTAAGTAGCAATTAAAACGGTACGTGGTAACCATTATTATATGGCACCCAGTTTTTGGGTTGATCTTAATTGCTATTTTCATGACCAGCCTTGAATTTCTGGTTTGAGTTGGCAATGCAACACAGAAAAGACCATACAGGAAATGCCACAGAAAGTAAGATTCACAAATAAAGGCCAGCCATCAAATAAGCATGCTTAATCAAGTAGTCATTGAAGAGGCATGCTAGCAATTAGTAAGGCACATGCACAGAGTCGTATTCCTGATGGCGCTTTTAATGCGGCTATTTATGTGGCTGATTTCTACAAAGGTACAAATCAAGCTCACATGGGACCACACTGATCCATTACGCAAATAATCACACCATGAAGTGTCACAGTAAATTAAGATTCAGATCATCAAGAAGAAAAAGAGCATACTATGTAACTGGAGACTAAGAGACATGAGAAGTCAATATCATGAGAATGGGTAACAGACAAAAGTCAAGTGTTTCTTTTTTCATATTATAAACTCTATTTATCCATAACTTTTATGTTTAGTCAAGCTTGCCAAATATTAATTTAATCAAGCATCCAAATGAAATAGCAAAATACACAATTTGATCATGGCCAGACCAGACCTGGCCAACATTTTATCAAATCGATAAAAGAACTATATATTTTTAGGCTTGATTAAGTCTCAATCAACACTCAGATACACAAGTAACTGGCAAAACAAAGCAAGAAATTAATTTAATGTAACAGCTTTGCTGAGATTGCAGGGTTTTAGGTACCAGTACATTTGGGTACTGACTGGTTTTTGCTTTTGTTCCCTGTATAGTTCCATGCTTTTTTTTTTTTTTTGAAATAAGTACAGTTCCATGTTAGTTCTACAGTCACTTTCTGAGATCTCATTTTCTTTATCAGAGGTATATTCTTCTTATCAAAAAACAACAACACAAGAGAAACATCAACACCTTTTCTCATGAAAGAGAAGGTGAAAAGTAATTTCTCAAGAACACCAACTAAAAACCCAGGATTTAATCTTTCTACTGGAAATAATACTTGAAGTCCCACATTAAATCAACCCATAAACAAATTAAAATCTAGTAAAAAGAATACCAGAAAGACCTAAAATTAAGTAGATTGGGATACTCCAATGTCAAATCAAACAAAAAAACTATACTCTAGTAGACAAAATGATGCACATTGAGCTCATAGTTGAACAGATTGGTACTAACCAGGTCCATAAGACCCAAATCCTTAATTATAATCTCTCTAAACCCAATGCAAAGCCGAAGTAAAGGAGACAGGAGAGAGAAATGGGAACTCACCATCTTCTACTGCAGAGGAGGCTAGCTGAGCTAGAAGGAGAAGGCTCAGACTGAACGGCGTGAACCATGTCCATGAAACCCCCATTCTCTTTAGGTAGAGGAAGGGAAGCAGAGAGAGGGGGGCAGTGAGAATCAGTTAGTGGTCAGTAGAGCTAAGTGTGCGCTGCCTTTTATGGGGCTGGATTCCCTTTCTTTTGGCGTTATGTTGGCCATGAGGAATATTGTATGCTTAAAATATATGAAAAAAAAATAGATAAAGGGAGGAATTATTTGATTTATTTCATTTGCTTATTTTCTTTCCCGACATTTTTATTAATATCCAAAGTTAATTAGAAATTAATATTATGCCCAGAATTTCTGATTTTCACCAAAAATGTCCAAGCCGGCCACAAAATGGCCGGTTTACTCGGAGTAAACCGGCCATTTTGTGGCCGCTTACTTTTTTTTTTTGTTTTTTTTTTAAGAGACACTATGAAGAGCAAAATAAAAAAATCTAATGCTGAAAATTTAAATTTTTTGTTTAAATTTTTTGCTTTTGATATATAATAAACATATTTATACTAAAATACGCTAGATTACTTGAAATTATGTTGAATTACACTAATATTAATTTAGATTACACTAAATTACATTACATTACGCTTAAATACGGTAAATTACGCTAAATTACATATGAATAAGGACGATATCTTCACTGAAAAAGGCGAAAAACAACGGCAAAACTTCAAACGGTCATAAAACGGCGCTCGAGTGTCCGATTTCAGCAAATGACCACATTTCGGAAAGCTTGCGAAAATACGCATGCGTCAGTGACCACTATGTCATTTTTCGAAATTCAGAATTGCCAAAAAACAAAGGGAAGAGCCTCAAAACTTGAGTTGAAGTTTCCGATTAAGATTTTCATTTCTATTATTCAATCCAAGTAGCTCAGTAAATTAGTTACATAATGAACTTGTAGAATACCAATTTTTACTATTTTCTGAATTTTTTTACTATTTTTTATGATTCATGAAAGATGAGCAAAATCGGTCTACTTTAGCGTAATTTGTGTAGTTTAGCGTAATTTACCGTATTTCAGCATAATTAGCGAAGTTATTGTAATTTAACGTAATTTAGTATAATTCAACATAATTTATTGTAATATAGTGTAATTCAACATAATTTCAAGTAATCTAGCGTATTTTAGTATAAATATGCTAATTATACATCAAAAGAAGTAATCTAACAAATAATTTAAACAAAAAATTCAAATTTTCAGTGTTAGATTTCAATATTTTGATCTTCATAGTGTCTCTAAAAAAAAAAAAAAAAAAAGGAGTAAGCCGGCCACAAAATGGCCGGTTTACGTAAGCCGGCCATTTTGTGGCCGGCTTGGGCATTTTTGGCGAAAATCGGGAATTCTAGACATAAATATTAATTTCTAATTAACTTTGGATATTAATAAAAAATCTCGGGTTTCTTTCTGTGCAAAGAAAGAAAAGAATTTGTGGAGGAAAAGGCAGAGAGATTGTTGTTATTTCTTCATATACTAAATAAAGATTGTACCTTTTTGCTTTTTGAGTTTGGATAATGTTGATCCCATCTTTTGCGATGGAAATGGCATAAGATGGATTTATAACTGATTAAGTTGATAATATCTCTAATTATTAATTAGAGTTCGGCTATGTAATACCAGTGATATTTATGATCGACTCTAAAATTTATTGAATAAGTTTCAAATGACGAATCCAAATCGATCTATTTTATGAGTGGGCATGGAAAATTTATAATTTTTCGCATTTATTTAGTATAAGTCAAGCGATTAAATGTGAGAGTTTTTTAAATTAATTTTAATAGATTTACTTTTCATTATTTTTTACGTTTGATTTGGTACTAAATAATTTTTAAAATTATATATTTTGTATGTAAACACATTCTCACTCTTAAAATATTTCAGCTTGAACGGTTTAACTTTGTCGTTTGAAGCCTATATAAAATTTAGAATTTGTAGCAAATATCATTGATGTCACATTAACTGGACTTTAATTATTAAAAATAATTTAATTTTTTTATAATTAATGTAAGTTTAATTGTTAGTGAAATACTGAAATATAAAATTTACTATAATTTATACTTATTACAAATCAAATAACATTTGAATTGCACTAAATTAATATACAACCAATCAATAAGATTAACAATATCTATAATTTTTCATTTTTTATTTTCGACTTGATTTGAAATTCATTGTCAGGATTAGTAAAGAAAGTTATTATTAATGAATTCCAAATCTTGGAACATGTATTACTCCCAAATAAAATTATGATTTATTTTCACCGTCTCTTAGTACAAATAAACAAATTAAACAGCTGTTCACGATTAATTTCGTTGATATTAGTGAGTTTCACAAATTTCACAAAACTAACCGTATTTAATTATATTAGTGTAATATATATGAAGATGAGGGTTCAAATGCCTCCATTTTTTGTGTCTCTATCATGCCTCTATTTTTAAAAACTTTAATAACTCAAAGTTTAAAACTTAAACGTCAAAATAAAACCGTTAGATGCGATCTATATTATTTTCTCTATGTGCTCATAAAAAATTATTACATTTCAATTTTTCTTTTTATGTGAATCAATAAGTTGAAAAATCAACATCTAGAATTTATCCACATTAGTATACATTTTACAAGCTCAAGATGACAACAAAAAAAAAGTTGAAATGCCATAATTTTTTACACGTGTATAGATAAAATGATGTAGTTCATATCCAACGGTTTATTTTGAATTTTAAGTTTTAAGTTTTGGAGTTCTTAAAGTTTTAGAAAATAAAGACATGATGGAGACACAAAAAATGAAGGCATTTGAACCCTCCTCATATCTGAATCACCTTTAAACATCAATAAATTATTTTCGAATTCCGAATGTATTGCTACGATTGTCTTAAAGGCTACATGTTATTAGGTCCCAGCTCTTATTATTGCTTTTCATTAATCATAACATTAGTTCCAAACTACTTTTTCTTAATTTGTCCTTCTTTAAACTCGCCTTCATTATATGTGTTGACTGAGGAAGCATGCTACGCCTTCATTATAGCTTTTCTAGGTGTTCGGTGATTGATTGATTGATGTGTTAATTACCACAAAATTAACAATTTGTAAATTTGTAAAATAGTAGCGAGCAAAGCAGTGGCGGAGCCGCATTGAATCAGGGTATGCAGTTGTTTATTTTTAAATTTTAAAAATCTAGTATAGGGTTCATGTATATATAATCAAGTTGTTGTCTATTTTTGAAAAAAAAAAAAATTGTCTACTTCTAGATGGCTTATAGTCTAAATTGATTAATTTGCAGTAGTCCGCAATCAGCCAGTTGTATCAGGAAATAATTTACATATCCTCTGATAAAAATTCTAACTACGTCCGTGAAACAAAGGTCATTTGTTTGTAAACTGTAAATGAGTTGCGCACACATTTAAAATTCTCTTGGCAAACATTTGAGCAAGCGTTTGATTGATTAAATAACAAATAAACTTAATACTCAATTATTACTTATTAGTAATCATGAAAGAGGTCTAGGCATATTATACCCAACTCTTTCGGCCGGTCATATTCCTTTGACCATAGGATAATATTTCAACAAATAGTAATCAGGCGGGGGTCTTTTGAAGACGCAAATAATTGATATTTAGGGATTGTATATGAACCAGATTCTTTTATTGTGCTCCACAAAAAGTTATGCGATAGAAATGAATGAGAACTGAGAAGTGAAAAAAAAAAAAAGACGCGAGAGGGTTAATTTTATCTGTACATTGAATTGGAGGTGAATAAAATTGTTAAATATATATATACACATTTCTTTTCTATTCGCTCTCAAAATTTGACGTTGGTTAGATACAATCAGGTTCCCTCTCTTTCTCTTTTTCGTTCAATAAAGATGCTGTGGAGCACTATCTTAGGGCCTGTTTGGCAGAGTACTGTGTGCGTGGGAAAAAATAAATTCACTCGGATTGAATTTTTTTTTCCCATGAGCACAGTAAAATTCAGTTCAAAAATTTTCTGTTTCCAACTCCATTCCAGTTCCCCTCTTGACGCTGAACAGGCTCTTATACTCTTGACAATTTTAGTTAACTTTTCTTTAATATTACAACTAAAAACTGACGATTAATTAATTGCTAGATAAATTATTTAGTCTTTTGATTAATTAATTGGTAGACAAATTATTTAATAATAAAAGACAATAATACTCCATTGATGGCAATTTTCTTTGGGAACGGATAGTAGATAGAGAGAGGCAGGGTGCTTAACAAAAATTGATTATTTTTAGTTTTGCCCTTCAAAAATATTTTTTTTCACAAAAATTATACTGCTAACTCTTTTCATAAAAGAAATTATAATACATTTATTATCCAGCTCTTTTATCTCAGTTTTCTGATTCCAATCATGATTTTTTTCAAAGCAACTAACATGAGGTTACAAATGTTTGATTAGACATTTGAACAAGTTTATTTTAAGCGGGACTAAACCTCGTTATATATACGAGTATGTTGCACATATAAATTATGTTTACATATCCACGAAAACTATAAATTATATATGTTAATAACTATAAATATTAAGCAAACCTTGTTATATATACGAGTAGAGAACAAAGTAGGTCTGATGGGCATCCAATGAGCTCCATCACCGTCCGATCCGCATTAAGATATGTGCACACGAAAATTGAAGATTAGACGGTAATTGAGCCCATCAAATCAAAGTAGGTCCGATGTTCATCGAATCTACTATGAATTCATATGAGTATGTTACACATGTAATAAAAAAAATATGTTGCAAATCATATTTACTTTACAACACTAACAGTTGGCAAAATAATTATATAAATAAAAAATTATATGTTATGTATAATTTAAAGAGGAGGGTTCAAATGCCTCCATTTTTCATGCCTCCACCATGCCTCCATTTTTAAAAACTTTAATAACTCAAAATTTAAAACTTAAAAGTCAAAATAAAACCGTTGGATATGATCTACATCATTTTATCTATATGCTCACAAAAAATTATCGCATTTCGATTTTGTTTTTATGTGAATCAATAAGTTGAAAAATCAACGTTTAGAAATTATCCACATTAGTACGTTTTTTACAAGCTCTTGATGACAACCAAAACAAAATTGAAATGTCATAATTTTTTGTGAGCACATAGATAAAATGATGTAGATCATATCCAACGGTTTTATTTTGACTTTTAGGTTTTAAATTTTGAGTTATTAAAGTTTTAAAAATGGAGGCATGGTGGAGGCATGAAAAATGGAGGCATTTGAACCCTCCTCTAATTTAAATAGGTCGTGTAATATATTTATTGCTGCATGAGGGAGCGAGAGCGAGAGTATTGCTTGTTATTCTTTATAAAAAAAAAGTGGGATCAATTAGATGAAAAATAAAAACCCACTAAGTGAAAAAACGGAGGACAACTTAAATTTGTAGTTAATATTAGATCTTAGAACATCTACATTTCTGGTACTTGTTAGAATTTTTAATTTGATGTGGCAGTTTTTAATCTAGTTTTAGAGATGTGCGAGAGTTTCTTATTTAGAAACTATGCAGTAAAGTTTCTTATTAAGAAACTGTTTATAAACTTTATGCTGACCAAATGATTGGCTTAAATTATTTTTGCTTTTTAATTTGTTGCTGATGTGGCTTAATAAAAACTCTAAAATTAATTTCAGAAATATGAGAGTTAGAAATTTTAGACACCTTAATTTCTAAAAAAAAATTTAACAGTTATTTAAAAACTCATTTAAATTGCTAGAATGTAGATGCTCTTATATATGCATATCGCTTTTAATAACTTCACATGATATTTTTTAAGAACTCATTTGAACTTCCAAATTCATTATCTAAAGTTTTTCAAAATGCACATTCATCTAATTATATACATACTCGTTTGAATCGAAATGACACTCGTTCGCACTAACCCTCTGATCGGAAATGAGTGAAGTTGTGTAAAATAAGAAATAGAATCGGAATTCGTGTCGCGTATCTGATCGGAAGCGGAGGCGACGAAGGAAACGAGAGGAATTCGCGCGACTTTTATCCTTCGAAATCCCGTCGGGAAATCCACGCCAAAACAAAGGTATTTGGCGAGAATTGTACGGAACCGCAAGAAGTGACGCAAAACTCCTTCCTTCTCCCCGTTTGCTCCGATTGATGATCTAAATGCGAGTCGCTTTCTCATTTGCTCCGATAAAGTGTGTTTCTCCTTTTTCTCCTCTGTTCTTCTCCCTATCCACTGTAAAAAAAAAAATTTGTTTTCTTTCTCTTACCAAATTAAACCCTAAAAGCTAGGTATTAATGGCATTATTTGTAAATTGAAAGAAGTTTAAGGGTAATTATAAGATTACTGAGAATAAATTTGTTCTGACAAAATAGTTTAGCCAATTTTAAAATTTCAATTTAAAGTCATGTCCATTCTATTCTTTTCTATTCTTTTCTTACTTATTTTGTTTCCGATCAGAGTCTAAAACGATCGAGCCTTCGTGTTCTTGAACTTTCCAAAATATATTTTATTTAACCACCTAACGATCGGCTGCTTCTGTTTACGAAATTTTTATCACTCTGTTTATCTTTCTGTTTCTGTTAATTTGCTCCTTGATAGACTATTTTTATATATATATATATTTTCAACGAGAAGTAGATGGTAATATATTTCTTTTATCTCGATAATTAAATAATTAGTATGGCATTTTAAAACCGGCATTTGAGGAGTTTTATTTATATTAATTTGGTTGATTTTTATAATACTTTTAGTGAGCTTTATAATTCAATTTTTTCTTCTTCTTAATTTTGTCATTTTATTCAATTATTAATAATTAATGTTTGTAAATTCTCAAATTGAAATCCTATAGTGCAACGAAATTATAAAAATGTATAATTTTCATCAAGATAAACTTATAAAATGTTAACAATATTTACTACAATTTTGCAAATCTAAATGAATACTTCAATAAAGCATTTAGTTTAAATAATATCAGTGACTATTAGTAAAAAAAAATAGTATTGATATCAACCACTTCAAACAATATATTAAAAAATCCCACAATAATTTATGATAAAACCAAAACAATTATTTGTGAACATTCTATTATTATTCTTATACATTTTCTGTCCTCCGTAAATCAATATTGTGAATTATCACATTCCTAACATGTCAAAGTCAAACCCAAGTAAAGTAAAAAAAAAATTACTCTGAGAAATTTACAGTTCCTATGCGCGTTGGTAACTTGGTATGGCAAGGTGGGGGCATTACTGGCATAGGTGGGAAAGCAGGACAGCTGTTCACACAAGCAAACAAGGGAACACGACGACATCCCGACACGTGTCAGTGATCGCTTATAATTTTTTCCGAGGGGTGTTTTAATTTCTCCAGTTGCTTTCTCTGTGTCACAAAAAATAATGGAAGGAAACCAAAATAAATAAATAAATAATGGAAGAAAGCAAAGCTTCTGAAGTTGCATCTTACCATTGGTCCATCTCCACCACCATTGGTGGGTTTGTGTAGAATCAAGAAAAATTATAAAACAAATTATCGAATCCGATTCACATTTTTTTTAGAAATAAAAAAATTATGGTAAACAAATATATATATATATTTTTTCAAAAAATGAATGAAACTGAATAATTGATTTAATTCTGAAGGAAACATGTTAATAAAGCTGAATCAATCGTTCAGTCTAATAGATTTTTCACCGGCGCCACACCAATAAATAACATCCACACCAATGGAAAAAATCAATGGAATCGGGCATTTCCACAGTAAGAGTTCGGGTGGAAGACAAAGGAGAAGGTCTGTAGATTTCACAGCTCTATCGAGATTGGATGACTGAATGATTCGATTTTAGTACTTTTCGAATTTTCTTTAAAAATACACAATACAACTTATAAAAACTACTAATACCAATCCAATAATTCGGTTCCTAAAAATGCTCCATTAAAACTGCATTGGTTCAGTCATATATATATATATATATATATATATAAAAGATAAAAAAATAATAATTCATACTATTTTTGATAATTTAATATCTTAATTAAAATAAATTGTCAGATTGAGACCAGCTAGTGGTAAGTTTCAAGGTGGCCGTGTTCCATTTAGCATGCTAAGTTGTCGAGAGGCCCTTATTTTTATTTCTAACATTTTGAAAAAAAAGATAAACCAAATAATCATCGTTTTCTGACAATTATAAATCTAGCACGGTCGCAGAACACCAGAGCGGACTCATATGAGGGAGGCCGCAGAATGCCTGAGCGGACCCCCATATGGGACCGCAGTATGTCGGAGCGGACCCGGGTCCGCAGAATGCTGGAGCGGCCCCTATTATTATTTATTTTTTATCTGATTCTGAAGTTGATTATGATTTTGTTTTGGAAATTTTTATCAAGTTTGTACTGGAAGTTGTGTGTAATTACTTATGTTTGAAATGTCGTTTAATCTGAAATTGTTGTTCGTCGTTTGTTTGATCAAAAGAAACATTACAATAGAACAAGAAACCATATAAAGAAACATACAATAGAACAATGCTAATGTTATCGGAAATTACAAATACATCTAATTAACCGAAAATAAACAACATTTTTACGAGTACAATTAAAAAAGCAACATTAACTCTCAATCTCGTGCAGCTCGAGCAGCTCTGTTTTGTCTTTCTTGTGTATCTCGGCCGGCTTGGTGTCCTCTTCTCCTATTATTTAGAACGTCCATCCACATCGGAATTCGGTTGTGCTGTCTTCTGCCCACAGAAATATTTTTATCCTCTGGAACAAGGACCGGGCCATCGTGTTGAGGCCATTCCGACTGATTTTCATACACATGCCATTGAGCGCTCCATGTGTTGATCAGTGTATGGATGTGATAGTAGTGACTTACAAAGACGCCAGGGTCGATGCCTCGGAGACGACACACGGACAGAACATGAGAGCACGGTATTCTCTCCAATTGAGGCTTCTGGCACGTGCAAGTTACCGTGTGATCATCCCCGATTATCACCGTGTATTTGTAATTGGCCTTGGTAAACCGGCCAGAATCGTCAGGTATGAAAGCGTGAACTCTCTCCTGTGTGGAGGTTACCTCGAACTCGTTGTTGTTTCCAAAGCCCCCCAGCGTCTTCATTTTATCTGATCTCTCGAACCGTTTGTTGATCATCTACGAAAAATTAAAAAATAATGAAGAAGTCAGATTTTTTTTTAACAAAGTTCATTAAAAATTATGAAGAAAAAGAACTACAAATAAAAGTACCTGATGCACACGACACGAGAATTGTTGACCATGACTGACTTCCCATTCTGCTTTGGCCCTCCTTTGCGCAAACCATGTCATGCATTTGTAAAATGTGTCTTCAATTATTGCTGCAATAACCGGTAGCTTACGAGAGGACCTGAAGACATTATTAAGCGACTCGGACCCGTTTGTAGTCATGATGCCCCAACGGTAACCACCGTCCAGTGCTTGGAATATCTTCCATGGTTTGGGGCACTCGTTCTCATCTTGATCCAAATATTTACCCACACCGTCCAGCCAATTGAGAGCAATGTCGCATGCCTGCCCCATTGCTTGCATTCCTTGCTCGTATCTCCTCATCTTCCTCTTAGCCACACATATTCTAAAAAAACGGATTGCCTTATCACTGCAACCGTTCTTCTTCATGTTCTCGGCTATGTGAGTAGCACAAAGACGGTGAACACATTGATCCTCATCCTCCTCGTTCCACCCCATATCATCTTGTCTGAACACCTTCTTGATACCCTTTCCCCTATCAGTGATGACACACATGAATCTGGAGCGGATTACATTACGGCGCAACCATTTCATGAACCACGCACAATCGTCATAACTCTCTGATTCTACCAGTGAAAAAGCCAATGGGAGGAGCTGGTTTTCAGCATCGTACCCGGTTGCAATCAACAGCTTGCCTGTGGTAAAACAATCAAATTAAATTTGTTTTAGCCGAAATCAACTAAAATAAATAAAGTGAAAATAATCAAATTAGTTACCTTTATACCGGCCTGACATGAAACATGCATCAACGGTGATGACCGGTCTGATATGTTGAAAAGCAGCTATGCACGGTCCAAATGCCCAAGCCGCCCTATGAAAATACCTCCATGGTCCAGGTTCACCAGTGGGGTATGAGGTCACCTCAAACAATATTTCTGTCAATAAATTTAAAAAAATAAGTTCAAATTTTGATTGATAATGAAATGACGTAAAAAATGAAGGAACAATGTAGTACCTGGGTTGCTTCTTTTGATTGCCTCCAACAATGGAACTACAAGAGAGTATGACCCCTCTCAACTGCCAAATTGACGGGCTATTGCCAACTCACGGCCACGCCATAGTTTGTTGTACGCCGGTATCTGACCGTTGTACCTTTCAGCAACAGCAATTCGGACAGCCTGAATACTCAAGTCAACATCGTTCCTCATGTGAGCGGATATACACTCGGCAACCATAGTAGCTGACAACTGGGCGTGATATGTTCTTGTCGCATCCGCGTGGCATGAATGTTGTGTTGGGCACTTGGAGACACGCCATTGTGTTCCATAACCGGTGGCCCTTGCGAGTATGTACCACCCACAGTAATTGTCCTTGCACTTGAACCTAATTCTTGTGCGGTCACTGTGCGTAGGTTTTATCTCTCTGTTGCAAATGATGTGAAACCTGGCAATTACGCTCTTCATTGCCTCTTTTGAGTCATATGTTTGTCCCTCGGACAATTCATTCTCATACTCTGCCCTCCTTCCAAACAGACCCGAATTTGCTTCCATAAATCCTGATGTGTCGTTGAAAGCATGAATCGGGTGCTGAAACCCGCGATCCATTATCCGAAACCCGCGATCCATCTTGAAAGTCCTTGGTAGTCCGAGCACAGGCCCGGTATCTTCCTGGTCAGAATGATCGCTCATACCCTCAGGATCAATATGACCCCAATTTTCCTCTGCCTCTAGTATTTCCGGATCCACTTCTTCATCGGTTTCATCCGGATCACAAGTTTGACCCCAATGAGCGGTCTGACTAGATGAAGGCTGGTCAGTCTGGGATGGGGCCCGACGGGAGGGTCGGTCCCTCTGAACTGGGGCCCGACTACTGGACGGTTGGTCAATTTGGACAGGGGACGGACTAGAGCCGGATGAGTTACCCCGACTACGACCCTGGATTAACCTCATAACTGGGTTCGAACGCCGGGCTCTGGTAACCTCCACATATAGGTCAATTATCTTGTATGCACCCTCAGAAAAACTCATGGTTTGGTTGTACAATACCTGCCAGACTCCCTTATTTTGAATTGGAAATAGTTGGAACCAGGTTTGTGATGAACTAGTCGGCATGCTAATTTTGGCATCAATTTTAAGGTCATACTGACCCTGATCCAACCCCAAATTCTGACATATACTTGATTTAAATCCCAAATAATCAGTACCCGGCAATACCGAGATCACAGTAACAGGTCAAATACTATAGTAAACCCCATTAGGACCTATTAAAACATCCCCACCAGTGTAGATGGATACCATAAGATCCATTTTTTCAATCCAATACAGAAGAAATCTACAATTAAAAATTAAATAAATAAATTATTTTAAATTAATTATTCTAATTTAATTATTCTAATTTAATTATTGCTAAATTAATTATTCTAATTAAATTATTAATCTACTGAAATAAAAATAAAAAATTTAAAAGAAAAGAGAAAAAACTTACAGATCAGAGAGCTAACTCAGGAGAGAGAAGGTGTGAGAGTATGGAATGAAATTTCGCTGTCATTTTCTGGATATAAAGAACAGGGGCCGCTCTGGCATTCTGCGGACCCGGGTCCGCTCCGGCATACTGCGGCCCCATATGGGGGTCCGCTCCGGCATTCTGCGGCCCCTTCATATGGGTCCGCTCCGGTGTTCTGCGGCCGTGCTAGATTTAAAATTGTCAGAAAACAGTGGTTATTTGGTTAATTTTTTTTTTTAAAATGTTATAAATAAAAATTTCGGTCTAGAGGTGAGGGATTATTATAAGCAATTAAACTGTTCTAGCACCGAATTCGTATCTCAAAGGAATCTGAGGATCGTTCTTTTAACCTGGCACGAATCTCAAATCACATCTCCAATATTTTCGTAGATAGGAATCAATGCATTCTGACCGGAGGTCATCTTGGTCAACACTCGTCGTGCTATTGTTAGAAAAATAAATAATAAAAACAGAGGCACAGCCGTACAGGTGTTAGGTTTGGATCCTCTCCAGTTGCACGGGAAATATTATAATAAAACGGAAATGTTCAATATCCGTTTATATTGGAATATTTTTTACAATTGAAGAGTTGAAAAAGTTGTAGATTCTTTTCCTTGGATTTTGTCTTTTGACTAAATGGCGATATTAGTACCTTCTCTCTGTTCTGATTTCTGAATCGAATCGGAACAGTACAGAGATTTTGGGTACCTTTGTTAGAGGTCTGTTGAACAGTTGCCTTGGAGATTTGTAGGTTCAGAACTAAATTTTTTGATCTACCGCTCAAAATTTGAGAGATGCTATATGAGTGAGGCTATGGTGCTATGCATAGCACGGATGGCTAGTGTACTACGGCTCAATATGATACTTTTTAAAATTCTAACGGTCAATCCGAACCGTTCAATGTGATAACCATATAAATATGTACTTGCAAACTAAATTTTATATTTTTTAGATAGGTAGAATTTTGATGGTCCAGAATTTTCAGAAAACACTGATTTTTCTACCTATCTAAAAAAATAGTAAAAAAAATTCAAAAAATATAAAATTTAGTTTGCAAGTACATATTCATATGGATATCACATTGAACGGTTCGGATCGACCGTTAGAGTTTTAAAAAGTACCATATTAAGCCGTAGTACACTAGCCATCCGTGCTATGCATAGCACCATAGCCTCACTCATGCTATATTGATATTAGATAGAGGGGAAATAACAAGTCTAATTTTATTTTTTGAATTTAAATATTAAATTACAGGCTTCTGTGTTTTATCTTGTTTTCATTTTGAATACAAATTCAAATCTGAAACAAGGACAGCGAGAGAAATAGAAGATATGAAAAAAAAAAATAAGACCAATACGAAGAATATTAAGGACATGCAATATAGTAATTTATAAAATCAAGAAGATTTAGATGGGGTATACTTTCTCTTATCAAATTTCGGTTCTGGCCCAAGAGTATTGCACTGATGGAAGTTAGGCCCAAATTATTATTTAACCCACAGTAAAAAATAAGGCTCAGAGCATCAATGAATTGAGAACCAATTCGTACAATGATATACCCAATTGAGATTCCTCAGGCAAACTGGCTTCAGAGCCCCTTTTCTCATTCTTTTTTTCTTTTTCTTTTTGGAGAATAGAAAGCTATTAGCTACCAGCCAATTGGCCAGTGAGATAACATTATAAGAAATAAAAAAATCAGGCCAGATTATAAAAGGGAAACCCAAAAAAATGGAAAAGGAAAAAGAGTGAAGAAGAAAACAAGGAAAAGTGAAAGAAAGAAAAAAAGGAAAGAAATGGACTACAATCAAAAGAAGGCAACAAAAAAGCAATCCGCCTCCGCTGCTTTTCTGAAAGAAAAGCAGGATCCTCCTTTTCCGATCCGAACCATTCAAATTTGTTCATTCACGTATCTCGATAAAACAACTTTTTCATACACAAATCTCAACAAATTTGAATGGTTCGGATCGGAAAAGGAGGGTCCTGCTTTTCTTTAAGAAAAGCAGCGGAGGCAGATCCACAAAAAAGGAACTAACTTTTTCCTACTACTATTATAATAATAATAAATAATAGCAACATTTTACTACAATGAAAAAGTTAAAGATAATGAAGATGATAACAATGGTGATGATTGTAATATTACTACTACTACTATTTGAATAGCATATAGAGTAATAATATATTATAATATGATAATGACATAAATAATAACAATAGGAAATATTATCAACGTATTATTATTATCGTTGATGTTGTTGAATAAGGAATACAATTATAATAAAATCAATGATTAAAAAGTACAAAAAAATAGCATGTTTGTAATAAAAGATTTTTTTAATTATGATAATAGACATATAATTTGTTTCATTGAAGAAATTATAACTATGAATATAAATTACTCTAAATGTATGAGTGAACTTCAGCAGTCTACAAATATACAAAATTGAGTGCATGCATTTATCGTTGGTAATAAAAGATAAAAGAACTATGGAGAAGTAAAATAGAGAGAGTAAGGTGGAGTAAGAAATGAGCTAGTACATAGTAAATTACTTTACCTCTTCAAGTGGTATAACTTACTGCACATGTAGGTCCATTTTGATAGATAAAAGTCAACTTTCCAATAACTTACTCCTCCATATGAATAAATTAAGCAATAATTTATACTACCAATTTAATTCTCACTAAAATATGAATTGACTAAAATATGAAAAATAAAATGGAATAAGCAATTCATTAACTTTACTCCACAACTAAATATGTCGATGAGTTGCCAAAATATTTCATCACTATTTTTGAATGACCCTTTAGATCAAATAATTTAATTTTCTACGTACCTAGCTAAAAACTAATAGAAAAATTATAAAATAATATAAAAGTTAATCTCCAAATATATCTTCATGTGAATATCACGTTAAACATTTCATACTAATTATTTGAACTTTAAAAATAAAATATTAATTAGCTAATATACAATATGCATAATTGCATATTACGGCAACTCACTCTTTCATATATTATATTTTGAATGAAAATAAATGTTTTTCATCTGTCAGCAAAATTGGGAGAACATAAACCGCTCTTTTCATTTTGTCATTTTGCCGATATTTTTATTAATACCCTAAAAAAACAAATTATCAAATCTGCCCTCACTCCAAAATTATTTTTCAAACTATCCTAACCGCTCAGCCACTGGGCGGCCCAGTTTCCAGAGCTGACCGCTTACTGGCTGGGCGGTCCGCTATAAAAGGGGTTTTTCTCTCTCCTAAGCAGCACAGTATTCATTCTAACAATTCCTGAACCGAAAAGAGAGAAAGAGAGGCGATTTTGAACAGTAGTTATCAAACAGAAATATGTTGGTTGCACTGTATGTGGGCGGGAAGTTTACCCGGGGTGCTGAGGGAGCACAGTACACTAAAGAAGCAGCCTACGGCTTCAAGGTAAATGAAAATACCTCATTTGTTGAACTGAAGGGAATAGTGTATGAAAAAATCGGTGTGAACCCCAACCGGTGTGATATAGATTTAGCTACTCGGATTAACACAGTAAGTGGTGGTAGACCTTACTATACCAGGTATCCAATAACATATGAGTCGTTATGGAGGAGTGTTTACAACATTTTTGAGTCACAGGGGTAATGGTAATGGACTTATATTCCATGAGAGTTTCGCGTGAACCCGGAGTTGTAACATCTAGGGAAAATAGAGGTTATGATCACTCGGGTTATGACAACCCGCGTCACTCGAGTTATGACAGCTCGAGTTATGATCACTCGGGTTATGACAACTCGGGTCATGAGCACTCGGGGTATGACAACCCCCGCCACTCTAGTTATGACAACACCCGCCACTATAGTTATGACAACCCCCACCCCTCGAAGCATGACAACCCCTGCCACTCGAGTTATTAATCGCACGTATCACATGTTTATGAGAAATTATGTATCTGATTTTACCACCGATCTACCACCACCACCACCTCCTCATGAAACCCCAATCCAACCCAGATTTCCATCTGTACCACCATCAATACCTATAGTGGCACCCGTTGTGCCACTTGGTTAAACTCTTTAGTTGGATCTGAACTTTCTTCTGGTCCTTTAGTAGTATTTACTTGGTAAAGAATATGGTTGTGACCTTGACCTTGATGCTGAGATCGATGCCATACCACAAAGGGATTTGGAAACGGGTGACGAATGGGACGGGAATTGGAATTCTAATCACCTGTTAGAAGGTGATGGAGAATATTTACCTAAGGAAGACAGATTTCCGATTAGAGGTCGGACAGATAGGCATCCGTGCCCCACATTCAACGATACCACTGCTTTTGAAGAGGCAGACATCTCATTTTTTGGGCCGCGTGTCAGGTACAATTAAGAGCTTGTTCCGCAGCAGGCGTACACCAACTAAGATGAACTTGTGAAGAAAATAAATGAGGTCCATGTTCACGGCAACTGGGAGTGTAGAACTCAAAAAAGGGACTGAAAAAGGTTAGTAATTGTTTGTAAAGACGAAGTGCATTGCCACTTCTGTCTCTATGCAATCCTTGTGGGTAAGGGCGATGCATATATTATTAAGAAGTGTGAATCACCTCACACATGCAAGTCTGCGTCATCAAGGACAGACCATGCACAGCTTACAGCTTCACTTATTGCCGATGTAATTGAAAAGGACATTAAGGAGGACCCATCGATGAGCCTTAAGGAGGTCGCTAGACATGTTAGACGCGTTTACAAGCATGTCATACCAAAATACAACAGGTTGTGGAGAGGGCGTGAACTTACGATCTGCCGAATGTTCGGTAGCTGGCATGGTTCATATAACTTGCTTGCACCATTGCTCCAGGCCATAGCAAGTACAAATCCTAGCACTAGGTATGAATGTTGGAATCTGACCGTAGAGGATGTCGACAACGCCGTTGCAATTCAAAGCCATAGCATGGGCTTTCGGTCCATGTATTCAAGCTGTGCCATACATTAGACCGGTCATCAGTGTAGATGCATGCTTCCTGTCTGGTTTGTTGCCCGTGGCAGCAATTTTAGAGGACACAATCTACAAGTTAAATGCATAGTTTGTTGCACGGCGTGTTAAAGCCCTCGAATTACTGTCCAGGAATCAAACATTTTCAACAAGGGTGGAGGGGAAACTCAGGAAACATAGGGAGAAAGGTGCAGTTATGAAAGTTGTCCCGTACGGGGAGAACCAATTGGAATTCGAAGTGCACTGTCTAAATGAGTTTGCTCCAACCGGCCGTAGATCGGATGGGACTATGGAGTTTGTGAAAATAATGTTCAAGTATGTTGTTATTTTTGAACCTGACAATACTGTAACATGCACTTGCCAAAGAATCCAATTGGCCCACCCACCTTGTTCTCATGTTATGGCGGTGTGCCGAGAGAGAAACTTCTCTGAGGATGATTATGTTGCACACATGTACCGTACCGATTATCTTGCGAGTACTTGGGGTAAATCTTTCCATCCTTATCCCAACCAGTATCAGTGGCCGGCCTATGTTGGTGATAGAATCTGTCCCGCAAGCGGGTGGATCAGAAAAGAAAGTAGGCGAATGGGACATCAGGCCCGCCGTTCAATAACTGACAGGCAGCGAGCATGTACGGTTGATTTTATTTATTTACTTATATTTTATTTTGATTTTATTTCAATTGGAATGCAATGCAGATGCCATTAACGAAACCAACGAAAGAGAAAATGCTAGAGTTGTTGCTGATGCAACCGGTAGTAGCCACCGCACTCATGAAAGCCCAGAAACCGGTAGTAGCCATGGAGAGACATTCGGTAGTGTCACACATCCAGCTGCACCCAGACCCATACGTCGTATTTTGAGTTTGTCCGGCCGTCGTCGCTGATTACCAAGTTTTGTTAAATTATGTTATTAACTATTTTAGATGTATAAATAGTCATCATCAGAGTTTGCCTGATCTGGATCAGTCACAGCAGACAAAGTGGTAGCCTTACCAGTACACAGAACAAACTCATTGTCCGATGCTGGAGGCTCTGGATCAACCTTCTTCTTTTTCAAACCAAAGCCGTATGGGTTTTCCACAAAGTCATCGTCTAAAATTTCATACGGACCATGTCGTTTATTCCATTCCCTCATCTTACATGTCACACAATTCCGGGGATCACGGCATACGGGCCAGTTGTTTCTTTTCTCCCTCATTTTTACTCAATCACTAATAGAGCATCCTCTCGCTACGCCACGATCTCGGTTGCTCTCTTTCTTACCTCGTTTGTTACTGTCATACCTCAAAATCGCCTCTCTTTCTCTCTTTTCGGTTCTGGAATTGTTAGAATGAATACTGTGCTGCTCAGGAGAGAGAAAAACCCCTTTTATAGGGATTTTATAGTGGACAGCCCAGCGGCTGGGCAGTCAGCTATGGGTAGCAACCGCCCAGCCAGTAGGCGGTCAGATCTGAAAACTGGGCCGCCCAGTGGCTGAGCGGTTAGAATAGTTTTAAAAATAATTTTAGAGTGATGGCAGATTTGATAATTTGTTTTTTTTTTTAGGGTATTAATAAAAATATCGGGTCATTTTGCTACTAGTTTACTCGGGGAGTCGGGATGGAACGAAGTATCGAGTCAATACTCGTCACCAACAGGATATCTCCGTTTGCTTTCAAATGGAGAGGACATTAACAAATTGAACACACTCAGATATCTGCTCCGCAGAGGATAACATTCCCAATAAGTTTGGAGAGAGCTCGGCTCGGACCGAGGTGACGCGGAGTCAGGTCACTAGGAGCGTCGCATCCCTTCCAGAGAAGCGGCGGCTCTCGGTGTTTCTCTTCCTCCGACGAACCGACATGGAAGAAGTAGAAGGCGCCAGTCCTGCCTCCCCTCCTCCCCTCTCTTCCACGATCGCTTCTCCTCCTCATAACCCCTCTCTTTCCGACGGGAACGAAGAGGTGATCGGAGAGAACGGCGAGGATCACGAGCAAGAGATCATCTCGAGTGGTGATGTTGTTCTCTCTGACGAACTTTGTGCTAAGATAGTGCGTCAGGTGAGAGATCCAGTTTTAATGGGATTTTGTGATTGTTCTCTTTTTCCTCTTTGTTCAATTGTTGGTATATGATCTGATAACAATGTATTTCTAGGTGGAGTACTATTTTAGTGATGCAAACCTCCCAGCAGATAAATTCTTACTCAAGTATACCAAGAAAAATGGTCGGGGTTTTGGTAAATTTCTCAACTTTATTTCAAAATATTGTTGTAGTTTCTCTTTAATTATTTTACGGGACCATGATGATACAATGCTTTGATCCAGCATGATATGATGATGTTGCCGGCTTTATGTCAAGGTAGCTCATCATTGTAAAATTGCATATAAATGCTTGGAAATGATATTTTCCCTTACTCATCTGAGTTGTCCTTAACTAAATTTTTTTAAAATCAGATACGAACCAATCATTTCATTTTGGTAGTTCCGGATCAACTTTATTACTAGTCTATTTCTTTTTTATTCCTCCTGTAGTTCCTCTTGGAGTCATCGCATCTTTCAGAAAAATGAAGAGGCTTGTTAAAGATCATTCATTAATTGAAGCTGCACTCAGGACATCATCTAATTTGGTAATTTATCTGTAAATATTCAAAATCTCTATCGAAATTCTTTTGTAAATGGACAGTGTGTTCACTTTTACTTTTCTTGGTTTTAGGTTGTCAGTGAAGATGGTAAGAAAGTAAAGAGGATAAATCCATTGCCTGTTACTGCTGAGACGAAAGCTGATAGGGTTATTGCTGAGACGAAAGCTGATAAGGTTATAGCTAATTTTTTGTATTTGCTTATTTATCCACAGCTTATAAATTCTTGTGTTTAGCACAGACTAGTAAAATTTTTTTCTTGAAAGAAATGTTAAATTATATATTGCAGTTACGAACGGTTATGGTGGAGAATTTACCAGAGAATTACTCTGAAGAAAGTATTCGACAAACCTTCGGTGAAGTTGGAGAGTGAGTTTCTTTTGCGAAGTGCACTAAACATTTTTTTAATAAAATAACATGTGATTTGTTGAAATTTTGATATGAATTTGCACTGTAGGATCGTGAAAATAAGCATTCAAGATCCACAATCTTCCAAAGGATCACATGGTAAAAAGGAAGTGTATTTGATACGTAATAAGGTATTCTTTTATTCGAGGAGTTGCTTTTAACTTCCCTATTTTTGTGATTGCTTAATAATACACCCGATGTGATATTCAGGTGCATGCCCATGCCCTTGTGGAATATAACTCCATAGAGGCGGCAGAGAAAGCTGTAAGCATTTATGCAAATCTCTATCTCAGCAAAATAAATTGGCACCGATATGTTCAGACTTAAACATTGTAACTATCTCAGGTGGCAACACTAAATGATGAGAAAGACTGGAGAAGTGGGTTGAGAGTCAAGCATTTGGCTAAAAAAACAGTAACTTCTCACACCCATAAACTGTATAAATTGCATGCATTTTTATGCCGAAGCATACACTAACATTTCATCTAACAGGGATCTCACATGTTTGATAATTTCATTACGAAAAATAAAGAAGCCGAAGGTGGAGAAGTTGGCAGTGAGAAGGATGATAAGGTAAAATACCCACATTTTTTCACATACACATTAACACGCACACGCGCGCGCACATATTATGTGGGTGTGTCTTGAACTTACTGAAATTTAAGCTTTTAATGCTTCAATAGCATTGATTTAAGCAATCAGGCAAAAAAATCCAACGGGGAAAAAAAAAGGGTACGAAGAGAATTAACTTTTCTGGAGGCTATGGTAATATGCACATTACGGATCAAACTGTGCTATGGATTCATCTCTCTATTTTTCAAAGTTTATATAGTCGATCTGAATCGTTAAACATGATCTCCATATAAAAATGTACCAGGAGAGCAAATTTTGCAATTTTTTTCTATTTTTTTAGATAGATAGAAAACCACTGCTTTGGATGGTTGAGAATTTTCAAATCAAGTGATTTCTACCTATCTAAAAACATAGTTATTTTTTTTACAAAATTATCTGCAAGTACATTTTCATATGAAGATCATGTTGAACAGTTCATATTGACTGTTTAGACTATGTAATATGCATATTACCATAGTCTCACTCTTGGTGATTTATATAAATGTGTTTGTTACTTTGATTAAAATAGATTGCTGCACTGTTGTCAGGGGGGGAGGACTTTCAAGTTATGGGGGTCAAACATGAATGGGGGTCAATTCATATGATATTTTTATGTTGTGTATGGGGGTTAATTTTACAGTATCCATAACATTTTACTATAAACCATATAGAAAATTGTGCATAGGTACAAAATTTTCGGAAATAAATGAGGGTCAATTGACCCCCATTCAAGATATGTACATCCGCCTCTGACTGTTGTTATGGGTATGTATCAGCCTGTTCTATGCACCTTTTTGTTCCATTTTAACTGCTCTGCATGTGTCAGGAAGAAGAGCATGCAAAAGGTAGGAGGCACAATAACAGAACCCGGCGAAAGGGACATGTACAAAAGAGTGCTATCGAACAAGGTACTTTTTACTACTAATAATACACATGGAGTACTGTAACCAGTGAGAAACACTACCTGTCAGGCTTAACCAGCCATAAGAACCTGAGTAAGAAAAAGAGTTTTAGGTTTTAGTGGCACACCTGAGGGTAAAATAAGAACCTTTTATTTAGTATATTTTAATCTGAATTTAGGAGATAGAATCGGAATATAATAAATTTGTCCGAGTAGGGAAATGATGCACAAAACCTCCATAAGAGAATTAGGTTTGCTGTCTCTGCATGCAACCCTTCTCTCCTTTGTTAGCTAACCAAATGCAACCACTGTTCTCCTTTCTGGTTTGTCTTCAGTTGAACCTTTTCTGTGGCAGTTCTTGTATTTTCTTTCATGGGGTAGTTTGAGTTTGTGGTAAAAGTCGGGTGCACACCTTTATATATATATATATTTTTTTTTCTTGTAGTTTTTGTATCTTTTACTGGAGAGTAGTCAAATCATGTGCCTTATTGGCTTTGTCCACGTCCATGCTGTCCTTCAGGGTCAATCTATTTTTTCCCAAATCGTGGGCCCACTAAAATTCCCCATCAATGCCTTCAACAAATATATGCTTGCCCATCATTGCCTTTAACAAAAAATTGAAGCCTCGATTTGTTTGCACATTTTTATTTCTGCTGCCATATACTGAATCACTATGCATCTGTGTAGTTCGCCGACAAAATTGTACTTTCTATTTCTAGTATTTTTTCTGTTCGTTTCCAATGTTTAGGGTAGTTCACAGATAATGCGAACCCTAGCTCTCCGTAGGGTCACGCACACTGTGCAACAATCTTCCTACTTTTCAATTTTTTCATTTCGGGTTACTGTCTCCTAAATTCCAAATTTGATTATTAATAAAAAAGTGTGTGAAATATGATAGTTCGAGGCTTGTACTTTATTTCTACAGTTTGGGCTAATTTTTATTGTGGTAAATTGGGGTTGACTAAAGGCTCGTTACATTATAAAGTGCTTAGTTGAGGCATTATATGTTTCTTTGATTATTATAGAACTTAACCATATACTGAAGACACTATCTTCAGTACCAGTCTTTGTTTATTAATAACTTAGAATATATTTGTTTTTCACTATACCGATAACTTTTACAGGGCATGGATGTGGTACAGTTGGATCAACTAGTGGAGTTACAAATAAACCCCTTCCTGGCCCGAGAATGCCTGATGGCACGAGAGGGTTTACAATGGGTCGTGGCAAACCGGTTCGTTCTGACTACAAATCCGATTTGCAAGATCCATGACTTTTAAAAAGTTGTACTTATACCAAATTGACTTCGAAATATTTATGAATGGCTAACTATATATATCACAAAATTTAACATTTGTGAGTTTGTAGTGTGTATCATGGTTGATCCTTTTGGCTAAATTACTTCACTACGTTTGTATTTTGACGAAAGTAAGAAAACATGGAAACTAATTCGATGGTTGTCGTTTGATTGTTTGTTTTGTGTGAATGACCTGACCTTTCAAGGGGTTCCATGTAAATTGCCATGTATATTGTTACTGATTGACATGTGATTTTTGTTTTTGTTGCTTGCTATAAAAACTACAAGTCTGATATGGTTTCTTTCTGTTGCATGAAACAGGCTGTGCAGCCTGATAGTGTTAATTTGTAATATATGATCTTGCAAGAACAAAAACAGCGGTTAAGATCAACCACTGCTTGCAACTAGCACTGGTATTTTTGCAGCAGCGAATTTGAGCATGTAATTATGTATGTTGATTTTGAAGGGATCAAATGAACTCATATGGGATATATCCCCTGCTGTCATAATACATGTTGTAGACTACAAGCTATTTCCTGTTATCAACACAATAATACACAATAATTATTGAAATTTAACAAGACAATTTGACTTTCCAAATTTCTCAAATCTGGACACCGGTTAAGATCGGTAATTTGGTTCATATCAGGTTTTGACTGGTACAGCTTTAAACAAGTCCTTAGGATCTATGTTAAGTGAACGAAGTCAATTGACTCCATTCATTTTAATTTTTTTGTGTAATTATACATAATTTTTTATATAGTTTAGAGTAAAATACAATGGGAACTGTAAAATATAGCAAGTTGTTTTTTATATTTTTTAGAATATTTTACTATTTTTTTAGATGAGTAAAAAAATAGAGTAAGTTGTTTTTAGGAGTTATGTACTTTTTCAGTGTCGATGAGTGTTGTTGAATTAGTTTCCTCCTCCAGTATGGTCAAATGAAATTACCACTGCTAGCTAGAGTACAAAAAATAACACACTGTAAACATATAAATGTAATCATCTGAATAAAACAAAAATGTATGGAAAAATTTCTTGCTGCTTGTTCACAAATCACAATTGCAAGAAAATTGGGTACATTTAGACTTTCCACAGTTATAAGCAGCGGACTATTCTGCGAAACGTATAAATGAAGTTTTAGAACTTGATCAAAGCATTGACCCCTACAAACAAAAGATTTTAGATTGTTCAAAATCTTTGGGATCGACTCTCTGATCCCTGGGAACCTACTATTCCGATAAAAAAAAAATTGTTCCTTTTTGAATCTAAAAGCCACATGTGTGACACGTGACTCTTTTAGTAAGGTTCAAATGTTTTTATTTTTGTTCATTTCATCATGCTTTTATTTTTAAATTTTATGATAACAAAACATTTAAATCTCAAATGTCAAAACAAAATTATTTCTATATGCATATAAAAAGTTATCACTTTATGATTTTATTTTTTATGAATAAATAAGTTGAAAAATCAACGTCCAAATATTGTTTACATCAGTGTATTTTTGCAAGCTTTTGATGTCAATCAAAACAAGATCGAGATGCTGTAATCAAAACATGAAATTATTTAAAAGTTTCGAATTCATTTAGTACAAACTCAGACGGTAAAAAAATAATAAAAAATAATACATAAAACTTATAAAATAACTTATAAAAAAAGTTCATTTTTTTGACGGAAAAGTGAATACAAAACACTGGTCATTCAACGATAAAAGTTTGTTATTAGGTGATTAAAATAGTATATCTTGCATGTCCTTGCTTTTTATGAAAATAAAAATTATTCAACTGGCCGAAAGATTACTACACGCTTATTTTGCTGAATTTGGATCCCCTAAAGTAACTCAAATTTTGAGTTTGGATCCGGATCGTCCGATCTGCTCCTGCATGAATATTAAAGGGGCTACGTGCATTCTATGTGACTATCTCTGACTGAATTGATCTGAATTCTGATTTATTTTATTTTGCATATCTTTTTATTTTATTTTTAAGTTGACAAGTTGAAACAAAAATAAACCTCATTTTTCTCAAGATATCTACTGTTTGTACGAATACAAGTGAGGTCAATAGTTGTCACTTGTTTCCTCGGTCACTTTCTTTTTCTCTTTATAATCTATAATTCTATATACTTTGGATTTGTTGGGCAATTTCTCCTTAAGAGTTGGAATGTTAAAAATTTAATTCTTTGTAAAGTATCCTTCCCACATACATATTACCTCGAAGTTCGAACACTATATTTTTTATTTTTTTATTTATACTCCCGAGTCTTTTTAAATTTCATTCCTTCAAATCCAGGTCAGAGATCTAATCCGAACACTATTCCGTATTTGAATGGGTAAGTAGTTGTGCGGGAACTTTTGAGTTAAACGGTTATTCCGTATTTGAAAGGCTGTACCTGTCAGAACCTGATATGAACCAAATGTTGGGTTGATAACAGATTTGAGAAATTTGGGAAGTCAAATTGGCTTGTTAAATTTCAATAACTGTTGTGTTGATAACAGGTTATTCCGTATTTGAAAGGCTGTACCTGTCAGAACCTGATATGAACCAAATGTTGGGTTGATAACAGATTTGAGAAATTTGGGAAGTCAAATTGGCTTGTTAAATTTCAATAACTGTTGTGTTGATAACAGGAAATAACGTGTAGTCTCAAAATGTATTTGTAACTTAATTACATGCTCAAATTCGCTACCTTTTTTTTGTTCTTGCAAGACCATATTACAAATTAACACTATCAGGCTGCACAGCCTATTTCTTGCAACAGAAAGAAACCATATCAGACTTGTGTTCACACAAAACAAACAATCAAACAACAACCATCGAATTAGTTTCCATGTCTTCTTACTTTCGTCAATATACAAACATAGTAAAATCTCAATTTAGCCAAAAGGCTCAACCATGATACACATTACAAGTCAAAAATGTTAAAACCCAGAAACAAGGCTATTTTGTGATTTATAGTTAGCAATTCATTAATATTTCAAGTCAATTTTGTATAAGATACAACCTTTGAAAAGTCATGGATCTCGCAGATCAGGTTTGTAGTCAGAACAAACCGGTTTGCCACGACCCATTGTAAATCCTCTTGTGCCATCAGGAATTCTCGGGCCAGGAAGGGGTTTATTTGTGACTCCACTAGTTAATCCAACTGTACCACATCCATGCCCTGTAAAGGTTATCAGTATAGTGAAAAACAAATTAATTCTAAGTTATTAATAAACAAAGACTCGTACTGAAGATCGTGTCTTCAGTATATGGTTAAGTTTTATTATAATCAAAGACACTTATAATGCCTCAACTAAGCACTTTATAACTTACCACAATAAAAATTAGCCGAGACTGTAGAAATAAAGTACAAGCCTCAAACTATCATATTTCACACACTTTTTTATTTGATAATTCAAAAGTAGGAAGATTGTTGCAGTGTGTGTGACCCTACAGAGAGCTAGGGTTCGCATTACCACAGAAAAATATTAAAAATAGAAAGTACAATTTGGTTGGCAAACAACACAGATTTGTTCTAAAAAAAACCACTGATGCATGTTGATTCAGTATATGGCAGCAGAAAAAAAAATGTGCAAACAGCTATACAATCACCCACCCACAGGCAAACACAAATTTGTTCAAGCCACTGATGGTGAAACTAGATGGGCCCACAACTTGAGCAAAAATAGGGCACATGACTTGACTACTCTCCAGAAAATAGACACAAAGAAATACAAAAAAAAAAAAAAAAATAGAGAGAGGTATGCACTAACCTTTATCACAAACTCAAACTACTCAAATGAAACAACAACAGCAGCAACAAAGCCTTTAGTCCCAAACAAGTTGGGGTAGGCTAGAAATGAAACCCAACCAGAGTTGTGCTAGTAAAACCTAAATTTTTTTTTCTTACTCAAGTTCTTATAGCTAATTAAGCATGCCGGGTAGTGTTTCTCACTAATTACAGTACTCCATGTGTATTATTAATAGCAAAAAGTACCTTGTTCGTTAGCACTCTTTTGTACTCCCTTCCACTGGTTTCTGTAATTGTGTCTCTTATCTTTTGAATGCTCTTCTTCCTGACACATGCAAAGAGCTTAAAATGGAACAAAAAGGGGCAAAGAACAGGCTTATACATACCCATTAGTCCATAACAACAGTGCTGCAATCCATATTGATCAAACACATCTAGAGTGACGCTATGGTACTATGCATAGCGCAGATTGGTCCGTACTACGGATCAATATTTTCATTTACAAAGTTCAAATAGTTGATCTCAACCGTTCAACGTGATTTCCATATGAAAATATACTTGCAGACTACATTTAACATTAGTTTTTACTATTTCTTTAAGATAGATAGAAGATTGCTACTTTTTAATAGTCTCTATCTTTAGATCAAGTGATTTTCTACCTATCTAATAAAAATAGTAAAAAAATTCTAAAAAATGTAAAATTTGATCTACAAGTAAATTTTCATATAGAGATCATGCTGAATGGTTCAGATCGACTGTTTGGACTTTGAAAAGGTTAATTTTCTTCATACCTTCTTCTGTTTATTTTTTTTCCCGTTGGATGTTTGTGCCTGGTTGCTTTAATCAATGCTATTGAAGCATTAAAATTAAAGACTTGAACTTCAGTAAGTTGAAGGCACACCCACATGCATACATGTGAGTGTGCGCGCACGTTATTGTGTATGTGTAAAAATGTGGGTATTTACCTTATCATCTTTCTCACTGCTAACTTCTCCACCTTCAGCTTCTCTAAATCTCATAATGAAATGATCAAACATTTGAGATTCCTGTTAGATGAAAGATTATTTATTGTATGTTTCCAAGGAAATTGCATGCAATCCATAAAGTAATGGGTGTAAAAAGTTACTGTTTTGGACAAAAGCTTGACTCTCAACCCACTTCTCCAGTCTTTCTTGTTATTCAGTGTTGAAACCTGAGATAGTTAAAAATTTTAATTCTGAAAATATATCGGCGCTAATTTATTATGCTGAGATAGAGATTTGCATAAATACTTACAGCTTTCTTTGCTGCTTTTACGGAGTCATATTCCACAAGGGCATGCACCTAAATATCACATCGCAACAAGCAGGCAATTATTCAGCAATTACAAAAATTAGGGAGGTTAAAAACAACTCCTTGACTAAAAGAATACCTTACTACTTATCAGATATCCATCCTTTTTAACCTGTGATCCTTCGGCAGATTGTGGATCCTGAATGCTTATTTTCACAATCCTACAGTGCAAAAATCATATCAATTCCAACAAATAACATGTTGTTTTATTAAAAAAAATGTTTAGAGCACTTTGTGAAAGAAATTCACTTTCCAACTTCACCGAAGGTTTGTCCAATACTCTCTTCAGAGTAATTCTCTGGTAAATTCTCCACCATAACTGTTCGTGACTGCAATATATAATTTAGCATTTCTTCAAAAAAAATATAAATCATAACTTTTTGGTTGAAGCAGCTCTAATAAGCACACTAAGGGAAGCACAGGAATTTATAAGCTGTGGATAAATAAGCAAATACAAATAATTAGTTGTAAAAGGAAAGCTATTACCTTATCATCGTTCGTCTCAGCAATAACGGGCAATGGATTTAATCTCTTAACCTTTTTACCATCTTCACTGACAACCTAAAACGAAGAAAAGTAAAAGTGAACAAGACTGTCCATTTACAAAGAGGTTTGATAGAGATTTTGAATATTTACAAGTAAACTCAAATGAAGTTTGAAGAAACAAGTGCTTAAAAAGAGAAATTACCAAATTAGATGATGTCCTGAGTGCGGCTTCAATTAATGAATCGTCTTCAACAAGTCTCTTCATTTTTCTTAATGATGCAATGACAGTAATAGGAACTACAGGAGGAATAAAAAAAAAAAAAATAGAATCATGATTACATTAATTGATCCAGAACTAACAACATGAAATGATTTGTTGATATCTGATTTATAAAAAAAATAGTTATAACAAAGTAGGACAACTCAGATGAGAAAGGGAAAATATCATTTCCAAGCATGAATTATGCAATTTTAAAATGATGAGCTATAAATGCTGAGAAACTTACCAAAACCCCGACCATTTTCCACGTATACTGGAGTAAGAATTTATTTGCCTGGAGGTTTGCATCACTAAAATAGTACTCAACCTAGAAATACATTGTTATCAGATCATATAGCAATAATGAACAAAGAGGAAAAAGAGAACAATCACAACATCTCATTAAAACATCGCCTTTTTAGTCTTTACACTGAACAAACCGAGAATTCCAACAATGTACAATATAATCCATTTCTCTCACCTGATGCACTATCTTCGCACGAAGTTCGTCAGAGAGACCGCCATCACCACTCAAGATGATTTCTTGCTCGTGATCCTCGCTGTTCTCTCCGATCACCTCTTCGTTCCTGTCGGAAAAAGAGGGGTTATGAGGAGGAGAAGCGATTGGGGAAGAGAGGGGAGGAGGGGAGGGAGGACTGGCGCCTTCTACTTCTTCCATGTTGGTTCGTCGGAGGAAGAGAAATTCTTACTGACGGAGTGTGTTCAATTCGGTGCGACCCGAGCTCTCTCCAAACTTATTGACGGAGTGTGTTCAATTTGATAAGATCCTTTCCATTTGTAAAAGAAACGGAGATATCCTGTTTTGGAGTAAACTGAGTATCTCCCGGTATCGGACCGTGTAAAATTAAGTAAGTTTTAATAGCAGAATGCTGGACACATCCAGTTTAGACTCTACTGGATTTGTTTAGTTTCTGTTAAACAAGTTAGTTAGACTGATTTTGTTATTCTGTTATAGCAGTTAGAGATTGTAAGTAGGAAACATAGCTATGTGAGTTCTCTATAAATACAAGACCATGTAAAGCTCAAGACGATAACAGAAATACAAAGATTGAATTCTGATTTCCATTATCTCTTCTTTACTTCATGAAAGTCTTCTATTGGAATCTCCAACTTAGAATGCGTGTTGTTACTTTGGTACCCAAAAAAAATTCAGAATAAGATAGAATAGGAGCATTTTTTTTTTCTCGAAAGCTATTAATCAGACATGTGAAATACAGATTTTTCGGAAGAAAACCAAAGTTCTTTATCTTTTATTACAAACATGATATTCATTTTTTTTTCTAATTTTTAATCATTTATTTTATAATAATTGTATTCTATATTCAATAACAATAACAATAATAATAACAATAATAATAATACGTTGATAATATTTTCTATTGTTATGTTCATATTGTTGTCGTTATTATACTATATTATGATAATAATATATTATTACGCTTTATGTTAATTATAATATACATCACGAATTAAAACTCCTGTTTTTATTCGTATTAATACTTGGAAATCACTACTTTTGAATAATTTAAAATTTTTAGATCAAGTGATTTTCTACATATTTAAATAAATAGTAAAAAGAATTCTAAAAACTGTTAAATTTGATCTAGAAGTACATTTTTTTATGGAGATCAGTTGAACAGTTCAGATCGATTATTTAAATTTGAAAATGAAGATATTGATTCATAGTACGGACCATTGTCCGCTATGCATATTACCATAGCCTCACTCAAAATATAATATTAAAAATGAGTACTTTATTAGTCTCTAATATAAACACGAGAGATCGAAATTAAACTTGTCTTGAGCAATTGGGCGGGGGTACTGAGATTATTATATTATATCACTGAGGTTGAACACATGGGAGGTGACGACAACCAATCCTTCTTTCTTAGGGATTTGGTAGAACATCAAATCCTTCTACTCTGTATCAACTACAGTCCAACAGTACACGTCAGAGGTTACATGGAATTGGGAGAATACGAGGCTTTTCATCACGTCCTCGGCATATAGAATTCTGCACGACAGAGGGATCAAATGTCCCAACCAACGCAGAGTGTGGAAGGCAAAGGCTCCCCCTAAGATAAAAGTTTTCTTGTGGGTATTGTTACAAAATAAATTACTACGAGAGCGGTGCTGAGGAGACGGGGTTGCCAGGTGCAGGATGGGTGTGTATTGTGCGGGAGAGAGAACTTGGAGACTGCCACTCACTTATTTTGGGATTGTAGTTTCTCAGCCAACTTCTGAGAAGAACTATTGACTTCGACGAATTTGGGGGGGGGGGGGGCTCCAAACGGAGTTCATAACCATGTCAGGCTATGGAATGCGGGACCATTGGTCTTAGGCACTATGTAGAAAATGATCTGAAAAACAGCATGGGCATCGGTCTGTGAGCTTTGTGGCGGGAGAGAAACAACAGAATCTTCAACCAAAAACAAAAAAATGTGGGAATACTCATGGAGGAAACCAAGTGCGATATAGGGAGGTGGATACAAAACTGTTGATTCATTTTTTGGGGTGTACAAAGTTAATGACAGTTGATGTCTCTTTATTTGATCTATTGTTTCGACCTATTTTCAGACCAGACATCATGTTTTTAACCACTAAATTGCATTGTTTACATTGAATATCAATAGAATATGGTACTGCTGCATTTTGTGGTTGACTTTGCAGGAAATAGGCGAAAACAAGCAGAGTTCTGACATCCCCCATGCGAGTCGCGTCCCACCTGACGCGGGTCGCATCACAGTCCAGACGCGACCTCAGACGCGACCCTCATTGCGCACATCAGTTCCACCTGACGCGGGTCGCATCCCATCTGATGCGGGTCGCGTCGAATTAATTGCGCCAGGGCCCAATTGAAGCCCGTTAAGAAGCCCATATATACAGAGGGCCCTGCGCAAATCAGAGGAATCCACGATTTTTCACTAAAAACAGATCTGATCGGTTTGAAAGGAGTGCTTGGCGGGTGACAGAGGAGAGGCGATCGAGAGGCGATCTGGAGCTGATCTGGAGCCGAGAAGGATTCGACTTGGAGAAGAAGATTCGGCCAGAAGCTTCGATCCTCTTCGTTTCTTCATCTCTCATCATGATTTGCACTCTCTTTCTCTCTTTTATTTCGTTTTTGATCATGTCTGAGTAGTCTTGTAGTTTCAGGGGTTTGGATGTAGTGTTAAACTTTGTTTGATAATGCACATTGATTGAATCTGAATGTTATTTCGTGTTTCTTTGATTCTTGTATTATTGTGATTGCTTGATCTAAATTGCTTGATTGATTCTTGATTGTCTACTGTTGAATGCCTATGGTATTTATTCTTGTAATTTGGCCTTGATGTTTCTTGCAAATTAGGTTAAGTATTTGAGGTAGGTCTGAGATCCGAAAGGTGAGGTCAATAGTAGCCGAGAGGTGAAATTTCCACTTGTGGATACCTTTAGTAAACAGAACTGAGAACTTAGGTTTAATCAAACCTAGGAAGGTGAAATTGTATTTCCGTACCAGGTCTGTTAAGCCAACACACGAGAGTTGAGGTTTAGTAACATTAGGTACGGTCAATCGAGCCTTACACGATTTAAAACAACCAGAAACAGACATGTGCAGACTCAGCTCAAGGGGCCATGCGGGTCGCGTGTGAGAACACGCGGGTCGCATCACAAGGGTCGCATACGAGAGTATGCGAGTCGCGTGGCAGGTCCAGAGTCGCTTGAGGGCCACGCGGGTCGCGTGCGAGAGCACGCGGGTCGCGTCACAAGGGTCGCATACGAGAGTATGCGAGTCGCGTGGCAGGTCCAGAGCAGCAAAGTTGAAGATGAAATCTGAAACCCTTGAAACGCCTTTTATACAATAGTCCAAAACAAAACATTTAATTGATTTTACTTTCTGTCATTACATTTGTTACAGAACATAGGAAATATAGACAAACACACAACCTTCAAACTTCTAGTACCTAACTAAGTAAAGTAGAAATTTGGAAATTGAGTCGTCCCTGTGGATCGATACCTGACTAGACTGTACGACGGGATTGTGCACTTGCAATCTTAGTCGAGAGTTGAATAAGGTTTAAAAAGTACAGTTCGTCTGTACTGAAACTTTGTTTTCTAACAACGAACAACAGTTGATTTCGTTTTGTAAATATTTAAGTAAATTAGTGCTCTTAGGTGATGTAAATAACTCTTTTATCAATGGAAAATCGTAAGATGGCAATTGCCACTTACCATAAAAAAAAAGAGATTGAATGCTGATTTCCATTATCTCTTCTTTGCTTCATGAAAGTCTTTAAGTTTTGTTTTGAGATTCGTGTAAACTAGCCAAATGACCAAACAAAAAAAAAATGGCAAAATGAAATGAGCGGTTTGTGTTATACCAATTCATGAAAATTAATTTTTGAACTTTTAGCTCTACGTCATCGTTTTCTATTAGAATCTCCAACTTAGAATGCGTGTTGTTACTTTGGTACCCAAAAACTTTTTCAGAATAAGATAGATATGAGAATTTTTTTTCGAAAGCTATTAATCAGACATGTGAAATACAGATTTTTCGGAAGAAAACCAAAGTTCTTTATCTTTTATTACCAACATGATATTCATTTTTTTTTCTAATTTATAATAATTGTATTCTATATTCAATAACAATGATAATAATAATAATAATACGTTGATAATATTTTCTATTGTTATGTTCATAATGTTGTCGTTATTATACTATATTATGATAATAATATATGAGTGAGGTTACGGTGCTATGCATAGCACGGATTGAGCCGTGCTACGGCTCAATATTTGAGTTTTCAAAATTCTAACGGTCGATCCGAACCGTTCAACGTGATTATAAAATGAATATGTACTTGCAAATCAAATTTTATATTTACTATTTTATTAGATAGGTAGAAAATCACTGTTTTTGAATGGTCCAGAATTTTCAGATCAAGTGATTTTCTACCTATCTAAAAAAATAGTAAACAAATTCGAAAAAATATAAAATTTGATTTGCAAGTACATATTCATTTTATAATCATGTTGAACGGTTCGGATCGACTGTTAGAATTTTAAAGACTCAAATATTAAGCCGTAGCACGGACCAAACCGTGCTATGCATAGTACCGTAGCCTCACTCATAATATATTATTACGCTTTATGTTAATTATAATATACATCACAAATTTAAACTCATGTTTTAATTCGTATTAATACTTGAAAAATCGCTACTTTTGAATGGTCTAAATTTTTTAGATCAAGTGATTTTCTACATATTTAAATAAATAATAAAAAGAATTCTAAAAACTGTTAAATTTGATCTACAAGTACATTTTTATATGGAGATCAGTTGAACGGTTCAGATCGATTGTTTAAACTTTGCAAATGAAGATATTGATTCATAGTACGGACCATTGTGCGCTATGCATATTACCATAGCCTCACTCAAAATATAATATTAAAAATGAGTACTTTATTAGTCTCTAACATAAACACGAGAGATCGAAACTTGTCTTGTGCAATAGAATAATAAAATTATATATAATTTTTTTATTAATTATTTTATCAGTGCCTTCTTACCTCATACAAACATAATAGAACAGTCAACAATCTGAAGACCCGAGAAGCAACGCATGAAAATCCCATGGACCTAAAGAAGTTAACAAGTTACAACAATTGCTTATCATAGGGGTTAAAGAAATGTTGTTGATTGAAAATTTTATTTGGTAGAATTCATCTGAAAATCATTTATTTAACATCCATATACTATTGTTTTCTAGATCAAAGATCGCATATTCTTTATAAATATTAAAAACATTTACAAATTTTTATTTAAGAACATAATTAGACAACTATATACACAAAAGTTTGTTACCTTCAATCTGCTAAAAAAAATTCATATAATATTCGCCTAATCATATCTAGATTGTTTGTTCTGCTTTGATTCAGCAACTTTTGGAAACAGGTCAAATTAATTCAGTAATATTATGATACTTCCTTTTGTTATCTTTTTTTGAAATTGGCGCATAAAAGAATTTGAACATTAGAATTGGAATGGAATAACAGGAATCTGTTATTCCGATTCCAACCGTTCATCTTTGTTGAGATTGACGCCTTGGCGCATGAAATAATTTGAAAGGTTAGGATAGAAATAACATGTTCCTATTATTCCTTTAAAATAATAACAAATTTATTTCCTTACTCAAGGCATGCTAGCAAAATCATATCCGAATTCTCTTAGGGTACGTTTGGATCGTGCAAGGATTAGTGCAAGAATAGTGATTATTGGGTTAGTGGTTGAGAATAGTGCTAACCGGAGTGTTTGAGAATAGCGCAAACTTTGGACTATTCAGATTGGTAAAAATATCGTTTGGATTGTATATTTGAAATAGCGATGGAGGAAATGAATAAAATAATGATTAAACTAATCTAATGTTTAAACTAATATTATATTACATTTAAGCTAATATTTTTTAATACTAATATAATATTTAAAGTAATATTATATTACATATTTAAACTAATTTTATATTATATTTAATCTAATATTTAAAGTAATATTATATTATATTTAATCTATGAATATTATATTACATTTAATATTTAAACTAATATTATATAATATTTTATTTAATACTAATCTAATATTTAAACTGATATTAATTACATTCCAGACTTAACATTTACACTAATATTATATTACATTAAAATTTTAAATTAATATTATATTATATTTAATCTAACATTTTATTTAATTTTAATCTAATTTGATATTATATTTATTTAATACTAATCTAATATTTAAATTAATATTATATTACATTTAATATTTAAACTAATTTTTTAATTAATATTAATCTAATTTAATATTTAAACTAATATGATATTGCATTTAACATTTAAAATAATATTATATTACATTTAACATTTAAACTAATATTATATTATATTTAATCTAATATTTTATATAGTACTAATTTAATATTTAAACTAACTCTAATTGAGAGGAATCAAATATTTTATTAATATCATTAACCCCACTTGTTCTATTCTTGTTAACCCAACATTTCCCGAAATTTTTATTTATACCATTTTAAAAAAATAAATTAACCAAATAACCACGGTTTTCTGACAATTCTAAAACTAGCACGGCCGCAGAACGCCGGAGCGGACCCATATGAGGGAGACCGCAGAATGCCGGAGCGGACCCTCATATGGGTCCACTATATGCCGTAGAGGTCCTTGGGCCGCTATATGCCGGAGCGGACCCTTTATTTTTTTATTTTAAAAATACAAAATTGTAATTTGTTAAGAGTTATTTATTTAATTTCGAATGTGGTTTAAATTGATTTTTGGTCATATCGTATTCGTTTGGAATATTTTCGATATTTTAGATATGTGGTTTCTTTGAAATTCCTTTGTGTGCTATGAGATAATGAAATCAACAAAATAAATAAATAACAACAAAATCAAACAAATAAGAAACTAATCAACGAAATAAATAAGTATCTGACAAAACATCTACTAATACTACAAATAAGAATCTCACAAAACATCTAACAGTACAACAAATGAAAATCTACGGCTCTGGACTAAACACCGTCCTCGCCTTCTTCTTCCTAAACCCCCGACCCCGCCTGCAGAGTGGCGTCTCGTCAGTATCTGCGGAGGATGCAGAGTCGTCTGCCTGGACATCCGTAGACTGAACCGGCTCCTGGTGAACCTCCTCAATCTCGGATGTCTGCTGGACCCCAGGACCAAAAACTGTGGTCTGTCCAGACTCAGCCTGCGTGAATAAAAATGCCTGTCTGGCAATGGGGTCATCGTGGAGGGAAGGGTGAGGTACCTGCTGTGAGGACTGGCCAGGGAACTGCGGGATGGGCTCTTTCTGAACATACCCTGGCTGATAGGCATGAGATGCTGTTTGAGTGGGACTATAACCCGGGGAATACAGTCCATCTCCCTCTGTGCCAAACTCAGTGGAGATATTGAAGCCCAGGTCCACCTCGTGTCCACTCTGTAGTAACTTACAAATTAGATAATGTACTGAATAAGAAAAAAATCACAGTTACGTATTTTAATTTAAATTATACCTCGGCAGGCATCCTAGACTGGGATCCCATGGCCTCATGTGCGGCTCGGCGCATCAACTCGGCACCTCAGTCGAACCCCTGACCGACCATCTCAGCATCATGGACGGGTGCAAACACGTCCTCATCACCAGTGTAGGGGACATAGACATCGGGCTCGTCAGATATGTCGTCGACCGCATCAACACCGCCCAAGCCAGCGCACCTCAGTAAAGAGTCGAGGCTCGCCCTGTACCCACACTGGCACACCGCGGGTACGTTGTGCTTGAGGATGACCTTCCCGAGCCTCTTCCATCCCCTGGTGACGGCCATCGTAGCCCCTATGACGTAACTCTTGAAAAAATTATGAAGAAGTTGTACAATTGTAAATATTAATAGTTTTGAATTTAAAACTTCAAATTAAAAATACCGTGGCTGCGAGAGGTGCGCCGGCGGGGATAATACCGTGGATCCGTCCTCTACGATCCCTCGGCTTCGGTACCCGCTCGTGCGGGTTGTCGGCGATGTATCCCTCAAGAAATATGGTGTACGCGCCGTGATCCTGGTACCAATCTCTATAAGGTCTGTACGAATTACAACAAATGTTAGATATTCCAATCAAAAAGCTATAGTTGAAGTTTTGAATTAATAAAAAAATTTCTTACACTGGCGCGACATCCATCTGACGGTCGGGCTCGGCCAATGGGGGATCTGCAGCTCCTGCCTCGAACACGTAATTGGCACAGGCAATCCCCCAGTCCTTGCCTGCAGTGGTCTCCTTAGGATGGTGCAGCCCTCGCCAGACCTCCTCGCTGATCGGTGCTGGGGGCGGAGCAAGCTGGCGCATCCTGAACTGTCTCATGACCCGTCCGGGATAATGGTGCTCGATGATATATATATTTTAATACGTTAGACTGTTTTTATTAAATTAAGTCGCTTGTGTAAATAACTAGCATAAAGAAATTACGGTACCTGAAAACATATGAGCGGCACCTCTGCACGCCAGAAACGCTCCTGCTGACAACATCGCTCCGGCAATATCTCAAGATATGACCGATGTGCGCCATCCACCTCGACCTGGAAGTATAGATTTAATATCATATATCAATTCGAACCGAAAAAAATTTAAATCAAAATAAAAACAAAAGTAAACTTACATAATCTCTGTAGGGCTCCCAAGTCACAAACTCGGGATCATCTCTGAGATGCTCGATCTCCTGTCTCCAGAATGTGATGCCGAGAGACGAGCCATGCCCTGCACCCACCCAAATCTTGGGATAGCAGTACTTGGCGGCAAATGCAGGGCAGTTGTCCGGCTAGGGCTTGCCCCACTCCGGCACATCTGTCTTGTTGGCTAGGACTGGACGGCCAACAATCAGATGTGCGTAGGACCAGTGCTGTAGTAACATGCACGGTCCAATGAAGGTCTTGTTCTTCTTCAAGCAGGCTGTGTTAAGACCCCTTTACAATTTACAAAGTCAGTGTTACTACACTACGATGTATAATATTTGAAAAAATTTATAAGAATGTGTTTCGTACCTATATAGGCATGCCAGCGTGGCACCTCCCCAGTTGAACCTGCCCGCAGTGGACAGGTCGCGCAGAAGCTCGAGGTAGCACAGCCGCACCTGATCTCCATGCGAATCCGGAAACAACCGACAGGTGATCATCTCCAAAATGTAAGCGCGCAGGTGTCGGTCAACAACCACCTGTTATAGATTTAAATTAGAACATTATTTACATGAAAATAAATCTAATATTATTTAAATTAAATCTTGTACAAGCAAATACCTGATCTGGTCGATCCGGAAAATCCTTGAATCTCACCCGCAGCTTTGCCAAGCTGATGCAGCTGGGCGAGACCACGGTCTTCTCACCTCTCTTCTTCTCTTTCTGGAGATCCTCGTGCGGGATACCCAATAGCTCCAAGCACAATGCACGAAAATCTCCATACTCGACGCCTGTGACCGGCTCCCCGATAAGAGTCATACCCCACAGACAACTGACATCATGTAGGATGTGTTTGACCCAAAAAATTGGGATTTATAATTAAATAAAATGTGCTAAAACATGGGAAATGGAGATGACCATTGACCGACTAAATGGAGGAGAAATAATGGAAGAAATGGAGGGCACCATTTAAAATAGCAAAGTGGAGGGGATTCTATTAAAGAAAAAGAAATTGAGAAGGCAAAGTGATCTACGTGACTTGATTTCTAAATGGCATAAGCCAATGCCGGCATAAGCCAATGCCGTGATTTAATCATTTTAATTTCTTTAAATAGAACAAATGAAATAAGGCAGCAATTTCTACTCGAACTCAAACGAAAGATTAACAAGTCCAGATTTAATTCGGGCTTGCTTGCTGCATGGGCCTAAATCAAATAAATCAGTAACTGGGCCGAACCAAAGAAAGTGATTAATTAAATATACTCCCAGCCGAAAGAAATGAAGAAATGGGCCTTGCCGAAACATCCTTGGCCCAAACAAAAAATTAAGTCGGCAAAGGCAAAGAAATCTCATTGTTATCTAAACCTGTTCTACAAAGACCTTGAACAAGGCTATGCGTGGTCTACAAGAACCAAGTCCATGTGACACGAAGGAACTCTTCTCTCCCAAACTGTTGAGTAGAAGAGAACAAAATGCAAGGACCATAGCTGGCGCCTGCAAGACGCCGTTTGCCTCCTCTATGCTTCAAGCTACAGCCGTCTGATGAAATGAAAACGGACGCCTCAGATGATGCCAGCGCACCTATCCAATACTGTTGCTGCCCTAATTCATGGCTATATAAAGCCCTGCAGCTAAGAAGAAAGGGAGACCCCAATAGAGAACAACATTCAGATATACTACCACCTCAAGAGATACACAGGAGAAAAAAGAGAGAAATATAGTGCTCTTCCTCTTCCATTTTTCATATAGGCTAGCTAGCAAAGAAAGAAAGAAATTTTCGGTTCTTCCCCATAAAAGCAAGCTAATTAGGTAATTAGCAAACCAATTATGTAGGCCCCAGGGGCCAAGCTATGTATATCTTCATATGAAATGAAATGCTTTGAAGCTCATGATTTCTTTCTTTCTTTCTCTGATTATTTCGTTTTTTTTTTTCTTTGATTTTTTCTTTCTTTTCCTTTCTTTTCACTTGTGGCTTCTGGATTAATAAACCTGTGAAGGCTATATGATGTTTAAAACTTGTTTCATAACAAGTTAAATACATATTGGCCTAATGATCAATATAAAAAAATGTATGTTCCCTTACTGTCTTTTTATAAAATATACAAAATAAATAAACATTTCTATTTCAATAGCAAAATTCATCAATTCTCTCTAGTTAATAGGTGTTACTTTGGTTATTATGATTTGTTACCTTCTTTACACATAATAAAAGATATATTTATGAAAAATTGCAAAACTTTGATGTTTTCACTTCTTTTTTCTATTTTGCCTTTAAATCAACCTCTTTAATTTTTTTTAAAGTGATTAGATGATGAAAATATGAGAGTTGAGCCGGCTGGTCTCCTCTTGTATTGGAGTTATTTAGTTATTTTAATAAAGAATTAGAGAGAATTAAAAGTGACAAATAAAAAAATGCACACAAGGGTTAGAGAGGTTGAGCCGGCTGGTCTCCCTCTTTAATTCCTCCTAAATGACCAAATGGACCTAGTTATGTAGAAGGGATCTTGATTTCTCTTTGATAAATGAGTGTACTAGATTACACTACTCAAAGAAGTTTAAGGGACCTCTATGTAAATAGTGAAAGACCAAGGGTTTAGATGCAAATAAGCACCAGCTATGGCTGTTCTAAGCTATTTGTATTCTTGCTCAATGAAGTCTTAATGATTCTGTCCAAAAATCAAGTGAAAAGACCACATCATGCACAATTTCAACAAAATCAGGGGCTTCCCTGCAAATTTCCAAGTTCTTCTTTTTCTTTACTGGTACAAGGCAGCAGCTACCAAACCAAAGAAAAGGGTTTTGACCCCAACCAATCAGTGTGACCTGTATTAAAGCCTCTGTACCAGTCCTCATACCAAACTCAAGTCCAGCAGCCAAGCGTGGTTTAAAGGCTGCTGGCACAGTGTTACACCTCAACAGGACAGATTTGACCTCTGTCTGCAAACTGAACTGCACAAAGCACTGAAATTCAAAATGAAAAACAAATCACACAGTCAGATAAAGGACTCCAAAACACATAAAATTGACACAAATTTCATATTAATTGGATTTTATTTCGATTTTGTATGAATTTTTGAAGTTCAGACTCAAAATGGAAAAACAGCATCTAATGACAAAAGGACCTCTGCTGGTAAATTAAATAATAAAAATGATTTAAGGACCAAATCGAAAAATGAATATTACCGTTAAATAAAAGACTTCAAAACACATAAAATGGACACAAATTTTGCATTATTTGGATTTCATTTCCATTTTCTATGAATTTCCAAAGTTTCAGCTTTTAACAAAATAAAAAAATCCAGCAATTAAATGGGTAAAATGACCTTCACTGCCCCTCAGCTGAAATAAATGGTTAAAAATAGAAATAAAATTCTAAACTCATCCTGAACATAACAAATATACCCCTTTATGAATTAATGACAAAAAATTACATGCTCATTAACAAAAATAAAGAATTTTGGATTTAATTCAATCTTCAAAAAGTTAAAAGTCTCACGAGATCAATATCCATTAATGCCTAAAATAAATCAATTGATGAATCCAAATACCCTACCATGTTACTGAAACTTAAATTCACATCTCAAGTGTCCCAATTCTGATTAGGGGAATTTAATCATCCAAATTGGCCTTGAATCGGCACCAAACCGAAGAACCCGAGTTCCAAATTCAATTAATACTAAGGAAAATGCTAAATCAATGTTGTTATTATCTTTCAAATGATGATACGATACTGTCTGAATATTCAATTGAAGGAAATCCCAATTCAATTGGAAGAAAACAAAATCTAAGTTAAAATCAAATGCCACGGCCAAGCTTCATGGTGAACCACCCCTCTCCGGCGATTGATGATAACCGACGACAAGCACATAAGGTTCCTGGTGCAAAGGCGACGCCAGCCATATCTTCCCGTGGCCGTGCCGTGACCGGAGTCTCATCGGAGACGAAACCCTATACTCGGGGTTGAAACCCAGCTCATATCGGGCAAGCACGAACATTAAAGCATGCTGGAACGTTCGATCTCAGCGCCAAATCGAAAATTCAAACTAAAGGCCGAATCTCAAAGCTTAATGTCATGATCAGATGCTTGATACAAATCTCAAAGTCCAGAATACATATATTAAAGCCCAACGCACGAATCTCGAGGCCCGGATGATAAACAAAACATTAAATCAAAACTTTCTTGTAAATAAGACCTCCTGTCTTCTAATATTTACAGTGCAGTCCTTGTAAAAATTACAAAAAGGTCCTTAACAACTTAAAATCATCTCAAACAAGTCCTTAAAGACCCAATTCTCACATAAGACCCCATAAAAAACCCCAGATCATAAGTTCATGCCTTCCCAGCTTTGTAAATAAGCCCTCACAGAAAATATAAATATTTACAAATGAGTCCTTCTCAGTCCTTTTCAAGCATAACTTTTTCATCTTAAGTCCAAATTGACTCAAACCACCTCCAAATGAACCCAAATTGAAGTCTTCATGTTTCTAAACCAAAATCAAACATGTCCAAGCATCAGCTAAACTCTGAAATGACCAAAATACCCTTTCTTCAAAATTAAATGATTTCATTTCTTAATAATCTGTAAATAATTCATAAAAATGTAAATAAATATGTCATAAATCAAATGTAAGCAAATGACATACATACACCTTTTCAAATATCCAAGTCTTTATATAATAAACATTCTTTTAACATGAAAATCATACACACACACATGTCCAAACATATAGAAAACCAAATCAAAACCAAAGTCAATACATGAGTCCCCTGTTTAGCACCCTTTATTCAATTCACAACAAATAGGCACAAATTCCGGAATGGACGAGGTATTCAGCATGGCTTGGAAGGGTCATATGATGTAATTAACAAGCCCCCGCTGGGAGTTAAACGTCCCCACAATCAATAAACTCTCTCGATAGACTGATTATGAACAAGTAGGTCTGTCGAGGGTGAACCGAAGGAATTGTAGAAAGGAATTGAATGTTTCAAGTTCAATGTTCTCCCCCATGTCTTGCAAACCGAGAGCATTGAACCGTGAGGCATTTAACGCATGCACACACCTTCCATCCCGTTGTGCAACTTTCTGCGCCCTACAGGGTGACTGTCATCTCAGCATGGGGGAGATGAAAGCTGTGCGTCTTGGGACGCCATCGCTCGACGAGGCCGGAAGATAAACCCTCGTCAGCATTCTCCTCGGCCATCTGGGATAGCTGGTACAATCCCATCGAGCGTAAAACCCCCCCGTACGCCTGCTGGTACCGTAGATGAGTGCGGTTGTGACGAACCGTAACCGCATCCAAACCCTGCATTTAATTAAATAATCATATCAAGTTCATTCATAAAAAAAAATTCGGGATGACAAATTTATAAATATGACAAATTTACTTACCCCAGTGGCAGCCTCTAAAATCCGATGCTCCGCATTCGGGTACCACAAGAAGTCGCTGACCCTGTCGGTGCGACTCCGGATACCCAGAACATCTGCCAATGCTGTCTCGATGTACTGAGACATCTCGTACGGCGTGGCTGTAGGGCCATGCTGTGTACCCCTACTGGAGGATGGTCTATCTCTACTGGATGTCATGCTGTATTGGATAATTTTTGGTCAAATATGAGAGTTTGGTATAAGTCCGGTTTAAATTTTGGTACAATTAAACCTACTTTAATTTTGGTACAATTAAATTTTGGTACAATTCTAATTAAATTTGGGTACAATTCTAATTCTAAATCCTAAATTAATATCTAATTCTAAATGCTAAATCTAAACCCTAAACCTAAATCCTAACCCTAAACCCTAAACCTAAACCTAATTACTACTCTACACTAAAAATTAAAACTAGAGAAGAAGAAGAAAACTTACCCGAGATCGAAGGGATTGAAACTTCTTAGAAATGAAATGAAAACCGAAACCAGCGGCCCCTTATATAGGCTAGGGGTCCGCTTCGGCATATAGCGGCCCCTGGGACCTCTACGGCATATAGCGGCCCCATATGAGGGTCCGCTTCGGCATTCTGCGGTACCCCTCATATGGGTCCGCTCCGGCGTTCTGCGACCATGCTAGTTTTAGAATTGTCAGAAAACCGTGGTTATTTGGTTTATTTATTTTTTTAAAATGGTAGAAATAAAAATTTCGGCAACATTTCTACGAGTTAGTAGAATAGAGCTATTCTTGAGCTAACCCAATTTGCTAATTTGTGTTTGAATTACCAAGGTTTAAGAATAGTGGAGCTAACCCATGGTTAGCTCTATTCTTGGATGATCCAAACGCAACCTTAAGGTGCATTTGGATGGGTGAAGAATAATCACTAACTTGAGTTAGCACTATTCCGAACTATTATTTTCTATTTGGATGTGTTTGAGTTAGCAATTATGGACTATTCTTTGTTTGTCTTTTATGAGTTAGCTCACTATTCTACTAATTCATCAAAATGTTGAGTTAGCTCTATTCTCAGTTTTGAGATTAGCTCACTATTCTCACTAACCCACCCCTCCATCCAAATGCACCCTTGAGTAACTCAAATTTTTTAGTTTGGATTCGAACCGTCTGATCATAATTTGGATCAATTGAGTTTGAGATAGAATCATAGAATGCAGATAGCTCCTTAATCACCTAATAACAAACTTTTATCGTTGAATGACCAGTCTTTTAAAAAATAGAAACACACCGAGATGAATAAGAAATATTATTAAAGTGTCAAATTATCGTCAAGGTTCAAGACTATATCAAAGTTAACATCATAATTTTAACGAATAACAACACGACGAAGACGATTTGCTACGTGATCATATCAGAAAAGAAAGATGTAAATAAAATATTAAAGTTTAGTTGTACTGGACTGGTTCCGTACCACATTATAAAATCTGAATTAGAAGGATGAAACACAAAAGTTAACAAAATAAAATAATATAACACGTTGAGAAAAAATAGTTAGGGTGAGTATTCGGACAAGTGGGAGAACAATTTTTTTTTTTTCGGTACAAAGAGTTTGCACCGATTTTTTTTTTTTGTTTTGCAAGTGCAGTTCTTCTTCCGACATTTTTATTAATATCCAAAGGTAATTAGAAATTAATATTTATATCCAGAATTTCCGACTTTCGCCAAAAATATCCAAACCGGTCATAAAATGGTCGGTTTTTTTTTTTAGACACTATGAAGAGCAAGATAATGAAATCTAACACTGAAAATTTGAATTTTTTTGTTTAAATTATTTGATAGATTACTTCTTTTGATATATAATTAGCATATTTATACTAAAATACGCTAAATTACTTGAAATTATGTTGAATTACACTATATTAAGTTAAATTACACTATATTAAGTTAAATTACACTAAATTACATTACATTACGCTAAAATACGGTAAATTACGCTAAATTACATATGAATAGGGACGATATCTTCACTGAAAAGGCGAAAAACGACGACGAAACTTCAAACAGTCATAAAACGGCGCTCGAGTGTCCGATTTCAGCAAATGACCACTTTTCGGAAAACTTGCGAAAAGACGCATGCGTCCGTGCCGGCTATGCCGGATTTCAAAATTTAGAATTGCCAAAAAACTAAGGGAAGAGCCTCAAAACTTGAGTTGAAGTTTCCGATTAAGATTTTTATTTCTATTATTCAATCTAAGTAGCTCAGTAAATTAGTTACATAATGAACTTGTAGAATACCAATTTTTACTATTTTCAGAATTTTTTTACTATTTTTTATGATTCATGAAAGATGACACAAAATCGGTCTACTTTAGCGTAATTTACCGTATTTCAGCATAATTAGCGAAGTTATTGTAATTTAGCATAATTTAACGTAATTTAGTGTAATTCAACATAATTTATTGTAATATAGTGTAATTCAACATAATTTCAAATAATCTAGTGTATTTTAGTATAAATATGCTAATTATAAATTAAAAGAAGTAATCTAACAAATAATTTAAACAAAAAATTCAAATTTTTAGTGTTAGATTTCATTATCTTGCTCTTCATAGTGTCTCTAAAAAAAAAAAAAAGTAAACCGGCCATCTAGGCCATAAAATGGCCAGTTTGGACATTTTTGGTGTAAGTCAGAAATTCTGAGCATAAATATTAATTTCTAATTAACTTTAGATATTGATAAAAATGTCGGGCTCTTCTTCCTACTCTATTTCCAAGAACCTTAGTTTTAGTTTAGGTGGAAAAATAGCTGCACCTCAAATTTTTTTTTTTTTTTTTAAACAATAAGGGCCAAGCCCTCCTTTAAATTAGGGAGAATTTCACGTATACCCCTCAAAAACTTCAAAATTACGTATTTTCTCCCTCTAACTCTAAACTTTGAAATTACATATTTCCCTCTCTAAATTTCAAAAATCACAAATTTACCCATTTATTGTCTTTTATATTAAAACTCATTCTAAATTTATAAAATACCCATTTTACCCTTTATTAAAAGCATAAAACACCCCATTGGACTCAAATTTGAATCTGAAGAGTTTCTCTACCGTCCGATCCGCACTTATCGCATTAAGATCTGTGCGCATCGCTTCAATATCTGTACAGGTCGGCTTCAAGATCTGTGCTAATCTAACACGCACGGATCTTAAAATAATTCAGATCCACGCACATCACATTAAAATATGTGCACGTTGCTTCAATATTCGTGAATGTTTGCTTCAAGATCGTGCTGATCTAGCGGGTATGGATCTTAAAGCAGTTCGGACAGTAGATGAATCCTTCAGATTCAAATTTGAGTCTGATAGGCATTTTATGCTTTTAATGAAAGGGTAAAATGGGTATTTTGTAAATATAGAATGTGTTTTAATATAAAAGAGAATAAATGGGTAAATTTGTGAGTTTTTGAAGTTTAGAGGGGGAAATACGTTTAATTTCAAAGTTTAGAGGGGGAATACGTAATTTTGAAGATTTTGAGGGGTATACGTGATTCCCCTTTTAAATTAACATAATCGATTACAGAGTTGCTAGGTTTCCGGAAATGGAAACCTTGTGCTGTTGACAGGGGTAAAAAGGAAAAATAGAGAATGAAAAAGATAAACTTATTTACTTGCAAACCAAATTTTACATTTTTTCGAATTTTACTATTTTTTCGAAAATCACTTGATCTGAACATTCTGGACCATCCAAAAACAGCCTATCTAAAAAAATAGTAAAAAAATTCAAAAGAATGTAAAATTTGGTTTGCAAGTACATATTCATTTTATAATCATGTTGAACGGTTCAGATATCGACCGTTAGAATCTTAAAAAGTCAAATTTTGAGCCGTTGCACGGACCCAATCCGTGCTATGCATAGCACCGTAGCCTCACTCTATATATATAGAGATAGGCTATGGTGAGTTGTGAAGTAAAATGTTGTTTTACTTCACGCCATATTTTCATTTTGAAAATTCAAACAACCGATCCGAACCGTTCAACATTTTCTAAATATTGAAATGTGCTTGGAGACTAAATTTTACATTTTTTGGAATTTTTTTACTATTTATTAAGCCACTTTGAAATCGCTGATTCACTGTGAACAGTAAAAAACAGTAAAATTTTCTGGACCACCGGATCAGCGATTTTCAAAATGGCTTAATAAATAGTAAAAAAATTCCAAAAAATGTAAAATTTAGTCTCCAAGCACATTTCAATATGGAGAACATGCTTAGCGGTTCGGATCGATTGTTTGAATTTTCAAAATAAAAATATGAGCGTGAAGTAAAAATGACCTCTTACTTCACAACTCACCATATCCCAGCTATATATATATATATATATATATATATATATATATATATATATATATATATATATGGGGCAGGCTACTATGCTTATATAAGCATATGCCCACATATGCTTATAACTCATTTTTGCGTTTCCAATGTTCAAATGGTCGATCCGACCGTTCATCTTGTTCTCCATATTAATATGTGCTTGGAGACTAAATTTTACATTTTTCTGAATTTTTTTTACTATTTATTAAGCCACTTTGAAAATTGCTGATCTGGGTGAACAGTAAAAACAGTGTTTCCAAAATTCTGGACCATATGATCAGCAATTTTCAAAGTGGCTTAATAAATAGTAAAAAAATTCAGAAAAATGTAAAATTTAGTCTCCAAGCACATATTAATATAGAGAACAAGATGAATGGTCGGATCGACCATTTGAACATTAGAAACGCAAAAATGCTTATTTAAGCATACGTGGGCATATGCTTATATGAGCATAATAGCCAAGCACTATATATATATATAGAGATTGGCTAATGTAATAACGTTAGAACTTCGGCCGAAGTTCTAACGAGTCGTTTATTAGTTTTTAAAATCCAAACAACCGATCCGAACCGTTCAACTTTTTCTAAATATTGAAATGTGCTTGGAGACCAAATTTTACATTTTTTTGAATTTTTTTACTATTTATTAAGCCACTTTGAAAATCGCAGATATGCTGTGAATAGTAAAAAACAGCAAAATTTTCTGGACCACCGGATCAGAATTTTCAAAGTGGCTTAATAAATAGTAAAAAAATTCCAAAAAATGTAAAATTTGGTCTCCAAGCACATTTCAATATTTAGAACATGTTGAACGGTTCGGATCGGTTGTTTGGATTTTGAAATTGCAAAAACGACTCGTTAGAACTTCAGCCGAAGTTCTAACGTTATTACATTAGCCAATCTATATATATATATATATATATGGACAGTGCTACGGTGCTACGTGTATATAAGGGCCCTCCGTGCTACGGCTCACTTTTTGAGTTTTCAAAATCCTAACGGTCGATCCGAACCGTTCAACATGATCTCCATATGAATATGTACTTGCAAACCAAATTTTACATTTTTTAGAATTTTTTTACTATTTATTAAGCCACTTTGAAAAAACACTAATTTGTACACAACAGTAAACTTTTCTGGACCATTGGATCAGCGATTTTCAAAGTGGCTTAATAAATAGTAAAAAAATTCTAAAAAATGTAAAATTTGGTTTGCAAGTACATATTCATATGGAGATCATGTTGAACGGTTCGGATCGACCGTTAGGATTTTAAAAACTCAAAAAGTGAGCCGTAGCACGGAGGGGCCCTTATATACGCGTAGCATATTAGCAAAATCCTATATATATATATATATATATATATATATAGTATGGCTAATGTGCTTCCTCTAGAACTTCGGCCTCGTGCTTCCGGGGCATATCTTAGTGTTTGATGTTCAAACAACAAATTCAAACCGTTAGATGTTCAATCTATACTTGGAGACCAAAATTTTACATTTTTTGGAATTTTTTTACTATTTATTAAGGCACTTTGAAAATTCCAGATCCGGGTGAACAGTAAAAACAGTCTGGACCATATGATCTGGAATTTTCAAAGTAGCTTAATAAATAGTAAAAATCAAAAAATGTAAAATTTGGTCTCCAAGTACATTTTAATATAGATTGAACATCTAACGGTTTGAATTTGTTGTTTGAACATCAAACACTAAGATATGCCCCCGGAAGCACGAGATCGAAGTTCTAGAGGAAGCACATTAGCCATACTCTATATAGAGAGTGGCTAATATCAAAACGTTTGTTCCTAGCCCCCGGTGCAACCAAGTTGTTTTCGGGTTTTCAAAGTCCAAACGGTCGATCCGACCCGTTAGATGTTCAATCTATATTAAAATCTGCTTGGAGACCAAATTTTACATTTTTTGGAATTTTTTTACTATTTATTAAGCCACTTTGAAAATTGCTGATCCGGGTGAACAGTAAAAACAGTGCAACTAAATTCTGGACCATGTGATCAGTAATTTTCAAAGTGGCTTAATAAATAGTAAAAAAATTCCAAAAAATGTAAAATTTAGTCTCCAAGCACATTTCAATATAGAGAACATGTTGAACGGTTCGGATCGACCGTTTGGACTTTGAAAATTCGAAAACAACTTGGTTGCACCGGAGGCTAGGAACAAACGTTTTGAAATTAGCCACTCTCGATATATATATACAGGACAGTGCTACGGTGCTACGCGTAGCATAGAACCCCTCCGTGCTACGGCTCACTTTTTGAGTTTTCGAAATCCTAACGGTCGATCCGAACCGTTCAACATGATCTCCATATGAATATGTACTTGCAAACCAAATTTTACATTTTTTAGAATTTTTTTACTATTTATTAAGCCACTTTGAAAAAACACTAATTTGTACACAACAGTAAAATCTGCTGGACCATTGGATCAGCGATTTTCAATGTGGCTTAATAAATATAAAAAAATTCTAAAAAATGTAAAATTTGGTTTGCAAGTACATATTCATATGGAGAACATGTTTAACGGTTCGGATCGACCGTTAGGATTTTGAAAACTCAAAAAGTGAGCCGTAACACTGAGAGGCCTTTATATACGCGTAGCATATTAGCCAGATTCATATATATATATATATATATATATATATACATCTCTATATGAGATGGGCTATTGTACTTCGCGAAGTAAAACTCCCGTTTACTTCGGGCCATATTTTGTCATTTTGTAAATTTAAACAATCGATCCGAACCGTTCAACATGTTCTAAATATTGAAATGTGCTTGGAAACCAAATTTTACATTTTTGGAATTTTTTTACTATTTATTAAGCCACTTTGAAAATCGCTGATCCGGTGGTCCAGAAAATTTTACTGTTTTTTACTGTTCACAGTGGATCAGCGATTTTCAAAGTGGCTTAATAAATAGCAAAAAAATTCCACAAAATGTAAAATTTAGCCCCCAAGCACATTTCAATATTTAGAACATGTTGAACGGTTCGGATCGGTTGTTTGAATTTTCAAAATGAAAATATGAGCGTGAAATAAACGTGGGTTTTACTTCGCGAAGTACAATAGCCCATCTCTATATATATATATATATATGTATATATATATATTAATAAAAACTGATATTGTTCAATCCCGGATGTAGTGGGATGTAATTTATTTACGAAACAAGCTAAATATGCTTTGCAAAAGCACAGTACTATACATTAAAATCGCGTCTTTGGAATGTGTTCTAAGATTTGCGTCAGGCCCGGGAAAGGCTCTGATCAGCCGCTAAACATTTCTCTCTATATGTTCTGTAGAACTTGAGAGTAGGTCCGATGGGCATCGGACCTACTCTGGTACCTACTCTGGTTCGATGGGTTTAATCTCCGTCAATTTGCTTTAAGATTCGTGCGAAACGCTTTAAACTCCGTGTTTGTTTCAATTTTCGTTCGCACAAATCTTAAACTAGATCGGACGGTCATCATGCTCGTTGAACCTAAAAGTAGGTCCGATGGACGTCGGACCTACTCTATTCTCGTTCTGTAGCTACTGTTTTTAGTGCTCAACCTTTACACTTGTCTTTTACAAGACAACTCACGGGAGTTTGCTTAGTTGAATGGCATCAATTAGTGTTAAAATTTCGATATTTTAATTTAAATTCATCTCTAGAAGATCAAGTCTTATGGAGATGGTCTTCTAATAAGACTTTTACAGTACATTTTTTTTTATAAATGGCTTCACTTTAGAGGCATACCCAATAATCAGTATGTTACAATTTGAATATCACATGTCCCTTTAAAGGTGAAAGTTTTTCTTTGATTGGTAAGAAACATTTAAGAACCCGAGATTGTAACTTCTTTCCTTTGCAAGCAGGGCCTTTCTTTCTGTGAAGCAAGGTAATTAAAGAAGAGAATGGAGTAGGTCCGATGCCCGTCGGACCTACTTTTAGGTTCAACGAGCATCATGACCGTTCGATCTAATTTAACATTTGTGCGCACGAAAATTGAAACAAATACGCACAAAGTTTAAAGCTTTCCGCACAAATCTTATAGCAAATCGATGGTGATTAAACCCATCGAACCAGAGTAGGTCCGATGGGCACTCTGAAGTGAATAAAGAAAAGGGTTCTTAAATGCATATGCTGGAAATGTAGAACCGAGTTGCTTGCAAATTTTTAAAGGGTTATTCACTTAATAATAATAGTATTAGAGTAGAACTAGAGTGTTTTTAAGTTCACGAAGTTCTTTTGTGAACTTAACTCTAAAATTTATCGGATTGACTTCAAATAACGAATTCAAACTGTTGAAATCTATCAACTTTTTTTTTAGGGTTAGACGGCAATGCCGCTAACAAATATATTGAAAAAAAAATTACAAAGGTTAAAAAAATATTTTCAAATGACGAATCCAAATATATTGAAATCCATCAACTTTACGAGTGATGCGTCTACATGTGAAGATTTTAAAATTTCAAATTAATTTTGTATAGAGTCAAGTGATAAAAAAACGTTCAAAAATCGAATGAACTAAAATTAATTTATAAACCTTCTAATTTTGACCACTTGACTTTATACTAAATTAATTCAAAAGTTTAAAATTATAGCATGTAGACGCATCACTCGTAAGGTAGATGGATTTTAACGTTTGAATTCATCGTTTGAAACTAATCCGATAGATTTTTAGAGTTCATTTCACAAAAAGACTTAGTGAATGTAGGAACACCCTAGTTATACTCAATAATATTATTGTCAAATTTTAAATAAGTTTGTAATTAAAAATGCTTATTAATTTATATCAAATGCTGGCCAAAATTTCAAGAAATTTTACTAGCCATAGAAATACAGCGTATTAATCAAATTGTCATATTGAATATAATATTATATATTCTAAGATTCTAAATAGCGATTATTGTGACATTGCGGAAAGGCTACAAAAACAGCTATAACTAGCTATAGCGCCGAAAACAGCTGATAATACTATAGCTTTTAAGATCCGAAAAATCTATAGTTAGCTATTTAGAACCTTGATATTTTTCTAAAGAACGTTCACATATGTTGTACAATTGAACAATTATTTTAAGCCATAACTTAATTTTAAACTACAAAAAACAAAAAAAATTAAGCCATCTTAACTTTTAGTAAGCAACTTATTCCTTCGTAATTTTAACTCACAATCAAACATAGCCATTGATAATTAAAAATACATTTTGGGATAAAATGGTTTCCAGATAATACAGGGGTAGCATAGATCATTGTCTTAACTCATTAATGTAATCAAAATATTGTAAATAACAGGAAAAAGTAACAATTGACAAATTAGCTCGAAGGGGACAATATTGAATAGTCAACCTTAATTGATACGGTAGATAAAGGTCTCCGGTTCCGAATCACATCCTCTCCATTACCTGAAAAGAAAAGGAATCTTTTACAATTAATAGATCCGGACCGTTCATTTTGACTTAGCACGAGCAAAGCCCAATAATACACTCCTCCCTCTGGTTCAGTCTCACTGTCTTTCTCCGTTCGGTACCTGCGTTATCATCGTTCTTTTGATAAATATATCGAAGAACCCAACCAAAAGTTACAATTCATGGGCCCAATGTGTGCTGATTTTGCAAGACTCTACGGTTTATTTGGGCCTCAACTTGGACTTTTGCAAAGACTAATTAGTTTGATTCTTTACCATTTAATTGGTTCTGCAAAATATATAAAAGCTACACAGCGACATGTATATTTGCTGGCCACAGGATTCTCATCCTACGAGTTTCGAGTTCCGACAATTAGTTGGATCCCACTTCACACAGATACTTTGGACTGAATATACACCGTGAATGTTTCGAGTGGATCAACACTTTCCAGTCTACTTTGACTCGATCAAATATTTTTTGTTTACGGTATATGTAGGATCGTCGGTTGATAGTAATTCAAAAAAAGGCAGCAGCGTATAAAAATAAACAACTCACTTTGTCCTCACTTTGTCCACACAGAAAAGAGAGAAGTCGGGAAACTTGGATGTGACTGTCAAGTGTTTCTTTATCTCTCTCTCTCCTTCTCTCACTCTCTTTTTAAGTAGAAGAACATGAAAATCACAACCAAGCATATGAGAGATAACAAAAGGCGTGCAGCATACAATGGTTACACTTACACTCTGCTGTTTTTTGCATCTTCTCTTCTTCTGCATATTATCAGCCATGGCCAGAGATGTTGATAATCTAATTTCTTTCAAAAATTCTCTTCCAAATCCTAATTTGTTATCCAACTGGAACCGCATGCATGGAGTGTGCGATTTTCAAGGTGTAACATGTAAAGGAAGCCAAGTGCACTCTCTGACGCTTCGAGATCTGTCACTCAGAACAGACTTTAGTTCAGTCTCAGCTCACATCCTTTCTCTTGAAAACCTAGAAGCGCTCTCTCTCCATGCTACCAATCTCACTGGATCCATCTCAGCCCTTGCAAATTGCACCATGCGACTCAAAGAACTGGACCTATCCAGAAACAACCTTCGAGGCTCTATTTATGATACAGCTTCTCTCGCTGCCTCATGTCAATCCCTTCAGTCACTCAACCTCTCCAATAACTACATTGGCCAGTCCTTCAATCATACCTCTCCATTTCTCAGTGGCCTGAAGATGCTTGATCTCTCCTATAACAAGATTACAACGAACAAAGATCTCCAGTGGTTATTCTCTAAACTCGGCTTACTGAATTATCTCAACCTCGCTCACAACAATATACAAGGCACAATACCAAAGATTATCAATTGCACTTCCCTGCAATTTCTTGACCTGTCTTCCAATGAACTCTCAAGTACTGTACCAGTAGGTACGTTCTCGGGTTGCCTCAATTTAACTTATCTAAACCTCTCATCCAACCATTTTACTGGTAAGGCCCCGCCCGGCATAAAGGCATTCATGAATCTCAATACGCTGAGCCTCTCCAACAATAATTTTTCTGGTGTATTCCCCATCTTGTCCATGGTTGCCATGCCTAGACTCCAGGTTTTAGAGTTGGCATTTAATAACTTCAATGGTAGTTTACCCAAATCTATTTTTAAGCTTAAAAGTCTCATGATATTGGATCTTAGTGCGAACAGCTTCTCGGGCTCGATACCACGATCTTTGTGCACCAGGAGGGTCTCTAGATTAGAAGTGTTACACTTACAGGATAACTATTTTACTGGGTCCTTACCTGACGGCCTAAGCAACTGTACTAACTTGATCTCACTTGATCTGAGCTTGAACTTGCTTTCTGGGTCCATACCTGGTTCTCTAGGGTCCCTCTTCAACTTAAATGAGCTTATAGTGTGGCAAAATAACTTGAATGGTGAGATACCCGCTGAGCTCTCATCCCTTAAGTCACTTGAAAACCTAATCTTGGACTTCAACAACCTAACTGGTACAATACCGGATAGGTTAGCTAATTGCACCAGGTTGAGATGGATTTCCCTCGCAAGCAATCAACTGATCGGGCCGACACCCATTTGGATTGGTAAGCTAGAAAAGCTTGTGATTTTAATACTTGCAAATAATTCCTTCACTGGGTCGATACCATCAGAGCTTGGTGACTGTAAGGGCCTGGGATATTTAGATTTGAGCAACAACCAACTCAATGGGTCCATTCCACCTGCTTTGGCAAAACAATCCAATGATATTGGGGCAGACTTTGAAGGGGATGATCGCCTATTTTTCAGCAAGAGAATTAATGACTATAGGCTATGCCACCGTATGGATTTCTTTCTGGAGTTTAATGGAATCTGGTATAACGACCTTTTGCGCGTTCCGAGTATACGTTATTGTAACTTATTACAAGGTTATACAGCTGATATTAGCAGAACTAGCCTAAACACTATAAATAGCAAATCAATGATTTTTCTTGATTTGTCGTACAATCAGCTCGATGGCCAGATTCCAACTGAGATTTCTGTAATGCAATCTTTGACGGTTTTGAGTATCGAGCACAATCACTTATCGGGACCATTGCCAGATGAAATGGGAGGCATGGCTAGCTTAATAATACTTGATTTATCGCACAATATGTTAGAAGGTAGGATACCTTCTTCCTTTTCGTCCTTGTCCTTGTCGCAGTTGTATTTGTCAAACAACATGCTAAGCGGCCCCATACCAGAACAGGGTTCTTTCGTTACATTTCCAGAATCTTCATTTGAGAATAATTCAGGTCTCTGCGGATTACCATTGCCACCTTGTAACAGCAGGCCCATATCAAAGGGAGATGGGTCTCAGCAGGCATCGACGACGACCGATCATCAGTACCCTCTGGGCTGGTGGATCACTATAGTGTTATTGTTCTCTTTTTTCTTTATCATCGGCTTTGTAATCTGTCAATTTCTGAAATAAATAGCCATTTATCGTAGAATTCTGCTTGTATGAACTATATTAGGATTTCAGAAGTTTTGAAGTACTGTAGCTCATAAAACTCATTTATGTTTTGGAGTTGTGAATTTAAATTCGAGTTACAAACTTCACATGTGAATAAATGGTTTTATTCTTCGTCAATAGCTATAAGGATGCCTATAATATGTTTCTTTCTTTCTTTTTTCTTTTCACCGTATAGTAGGATTGTATTAAAAAACAATGTATAAAAAAGAGTACGGAACGAAACTGGTACCGACTTCCATACCAATAGAGAAAAGATAGAAAGACTTGCAGCTGCAGTGGCCACACTTGTCAGGGTTACTGCATGCTCCCCCAAAACAACCATCCCAATTAATTCGTGTCAATCACCACACCATGAAATATTTAACTACCTAAAATTGAACTAATGGCTATGTGAGATTTTAATTTTTGTTCTACCAGATGAAAATGCTTTTTGAGCCAGTATACAAAAAGCTTTTTGAGCCAGTATAGGGCAATACCATCATGTACCCCAGTACCAGTAACTATTACTTGTATACTTGTAGCTGTTATTAGACTGATTTTACCTGGTAATCTAAACCTTTACTGCAACAGCGACTACCGCAGCTGTATTATCATTTTTCTTGAACATTAGATAACAGCCTTAGTATTGCTTAATGCATCAGGAAGATGTCATGTTTGCCTCATTGTGCGGGTACCTGACTAGTTGTTATTATACACACGAAGTATATCTTAAGGGCAGAACAAAATTGCACTTTAACTTGAACTTTTGCAGATTGAACCTTTAATTTAAGCCTAATGGAACAAAGGGAAGAGTAGCTCATTAGAACTTAGAAGTAGGAGTTAAGTTGTCATTGTTTGTGCAATTTTCTTTTTGAAGGTATTTCCGTGTTGGGATCAGTCAACTAGAGTGCAAAATGATTGGGAGGCTTACTTAAAAGGTTCATATTCAATGATTAACTTATTTGTTTGCTTATATCCTGTCATGGTTTTTAAAAATTTAATGACATAGGTTGTAATTTACATGGAAATCATTGTTCTTTCTCTGTAATATTATTACATAGGGAAAGGGTGCTCCTATGCATTTAGCAATTGTGCCAATAAATAAGTATGAATTGATCAATCAGTTGTTTGTTGTGTATTATGATTATTGGTTTTGCCAAAGGGGGTTTGCTACCTGACCTGCTCAATTTGAACCCCACTCTATATTTAGGCAGCAGAAAGACTCCTTTCGAGGAAAAGGGCGCTGAAAATCAGCTTGACATTCTTTGAAAAATTCAAAATATTAGACAAGTACTGTTTAGTCTTTACTAGCTCCAATTGAGCTTTATATTGCAACAATTAGGAGACAACAGAAGCTAAATCCGGTTAAGTTAAAGCATTTTTAATTGTTTAACAAGAAGACAACTGCAGTAAATCCAGTAAGCTGAGGCTTAGTTGTATAATTGATGGATCTGTTAGTGATTTAGTGCCGGATTAATGCTGGTGGAAATTAAATAATTGTAATATTTGAATCTGTTTAGATAATGCCTTCTTTCTTTTTGCAAATTTCTGGTTGATTTCTCCTTCTAAAAAACTTCTGGTGTGAATAGGGATTGTAATATTTGAATTTGTTCAGATAATGCCTTCTTTCGTTTTGCAAATTTCTGGTTGGTTTCTCCTTTTAAAAAACTTCAGGTGTGATATAGGGTTTTTTCTGCAATTTTTAACCATTGCTATGGTTCAGATCTGTGATGTGCAAAATACCTTTTTAACTTGAACTTAATTTTAGTAGTCCTCGATGCTTTTGACTTCAACTTTGCTCTTGATTGAAATTGTGCTATTTTTCATTTCATTATTTCTTTCTTGATGAGGGGCCTTTTTGCAATTCAACCTCTTTTATGGAACATGACTCTGGTACATCTCTGTAATTTTCTTAATACATGAATGTTTTTTTATTCCTTTATAACCTGGGCCTTCTTTTCGCGAGAAGAAGCTACCCGTTTCTTAAATTACTTTGTTAAATACTATAATTGCATGCCTTCTCTGTCACATCTCAACTCACAGAGAAGAATACATTTTGGGATTAACATGACAGAATTAACTCATTGTTGCAACAAAAATGTTGTAAGTAACAGTAAAATGTAACAATTGACAAAGAGAAGAAGTCCAAATTAGCTCGGAGTGAACAATATTGAATAGTCAACCTTAATTGATACGGTAGATATAGGTCTCTGGTCTCAGTCTTTCAGTGTTCCTCCATTCAGATTCAGTACCTGCTTTTCCATTGTTCTTTTGACAAATATATACACAAAACCCAAGCAAATATTACAATTATTGGGTTGGGCCCAACATGTGCTGATTTTGCAAGACTACGGTTTATTTGGGCCTCAACTTGGACTTTTGCAACAGAAATACAAAACTTCTGCGGTGGAATTATATCCAGATACGATCGCATTTTCTTGTTCCTGAAATGATAACAAACGAGATACGATCGCATTTTCTTGTTCCTGAAATGATAACAAACGAACTCCGAGTTCCTGTCATTTTTTCAACATGCAAATTTAATATAAACAAAATAGTAGAACTAGAGTGTTTTTAAGTTCACCAAGCTTCTTTGTGGGATAGAAAATTTCCAGACTAATTGTCATCGACTTTCACCGAAGTCTGTAAATCTTTCTCTACAAGTCTGAAAATTGCATCTACCAAGTTTTCAAAAAAAAAAAAAAAAAGTCTGTTAATTAGTTATATCAAGTTTGTATACCGTACACTAAGGTATATAAATCTAGTGATTTTTCATTTAAAATGTGGTTTCTCGTCAAATTTTTAGGCTAATTGTTTTGACTGAGACCACTAGAACCATTTCTAGAGCTTTTACCGGAACCACTTCTAGAAGACCGCTACCGATTTTTCAAAACTAGCAATTGGGACCACTTTTAAGTACTTTGTAAATTGTTCATTACAAGTTTGTAAACCACAACTCTGTAAAGTATTTCTTTGAAGTCCGTAAACATGTAAATTAATTTAAATTTTTATTTTTTTAGATCTGGAGCTAGCTACTACTTCCAATTATTTTGAAGTCTGTAAATCTTACGAAATAATTATGTAAAGTGTTGTTTTGAAGTTTATAAACCTAACAAGTGAAGTATGAATTTTATCTTTTTAGATCTGCTGCATTCAAATAATACAATTTTATGCTTTGAAGTTTGTAAACCTTGTTATAAAACTATGTAAAGTGATACTCTGAAGTCCGTAAACCTAACAACTAATCTTAAAACACAACTAAAAATGTTAAGAAAAAGTTAAATACATAACAACATAAAAAACTGAATTGCAAATCAAACATTTTACGATATTAAACAAATAAAAAAATATATATATTTCTACCAAACATAACATATCTTACAAATCAAATCAAACATCAAACAATCTAACATAACACTATTTATCATTGTTCAACTAATAACAAAATAAACTGTTTCTTACCAACCATCAAAACATATTACAAGCCATTGTTTAAAACAAACCCACCACACACATAAATTGTTTCTCACCCAGACACATTCCTTCGGCTACACCCCGATTTGGATGAGATTTGAAATCCTGCGAGTCCTTTGTAGTCACCGATATAAATTAATCAGTGTTCTAAATAGCGCGCTATAGCGTTTTTGGACCCCAAACGCTACGCTATGACATCAAAATGCGCTATTTGCGCTACGGCCGCTATAGCGACCGCTACAGCGCTATAGCGGTCCGCTATTCGCGCTATTTGCGCTATACAATATGGTTTTTTTTTTTAAAGCAATTTATATGGGTTTTAAATAAAGATAAAAAAAATCTCAAACCGAAATTGAATTTGTTGCTACTTGCTACAGATAAATCAATTTGAAATTGGGAATAGAATTGAAATTTGAATAGAAAAAAATTCCAAATCGAAAATAAAATTTGAATAGAAAAAAAAAATTATGTCATGAATCATGATGCTTAAGATATTTTTAATAGGAAAAATCGATAGTTTATGATATTACTATGGATATTTTGAACCGCAATTTGAACTTTGTACTGGTTCAATATGAATATTATAATTTCTTAATTACTTTGGTGTTATTTATTGTTCTATGAGACTTTAGATAATGTTGATATTTAGTACAAATATTGAATATACGAAATGTAAAAAAAAAAAAACGCTATTTGGAATAGCTTCCGCTATAGCGACGCTATTCGCTATAGCTTTTTTTTTAGCCTTCCCGCTACGACGCTATAAACGCTATTTAGAACCTTGAAATTAATAAATTATATATCATTTTATTATTCTATTGCACAAGACAAGTTTTGAACTCACGTGTATATGTTAGAGACTACTTAAGTTCTCTTTTTTAATATAATTTTTTTCATGCGGCAAGTTGGTATTAATTGAGACCACTAGTAAGTTTCAATTTCTTTCACGACTTTATCTTGTTATCTTAATTTGAAAAATTGTGCACGTTGATTATATATTAATTTGTTCAAATTTGAAAATCTCAAATGTTTACCTTTATTTTTTTCAGATTGTAAGGCCACAAAAATATTCGAGCTTTCCATTAGATTCATTTATCAAAAAGGTATTTATGATATATATAAAACTGCAGTATTGTGTTTGACAAATATTTATTTAGGGATAATTTCATATATTTCATAGTTTTTTTAGCAAAGTTAGGGTGTGTTGTGCTCACTAAAAGAGTTTGGTGAGAACATTTTAAAATCAATTGGATTGATTTCAAACGACGAATTCAAACTGTTAAAATCCATCTACTTCACGAGTGATGTGTGTAGATGCAAAATTTTGAAAGTTTTAAATTCATTTAGTACAAAGTCAAGCTGTAAAAAATGAACATTTTATAAGTTATTTATAAGTTATTTTATGCATTTATATTTCATTATTTTTTTGATTGTTTGACATTGTATTAAATGAATTCGAAATTTTAAAAAATTTAATGTACATACATCACTCGTGAAGTAGATGAATTTCAAAAAATAAAAATCATCAATCTGTACATATTTATAAAAAACAGGTGATCTTTCATCTAGAAAATATATATTACTTTTAATCACTTGACAATAGTATAGGGATGTTAAGTAAATCATTTTCAGATGCAGCAAGGCTACCAATGATTGTTCTGTTATGTTTGTACGACGTAAGAACGCACTGATATAATTAATAAATTATATATCATTTTGTCATTCTATTGCACAAGATAAGTTTTGATCTCTCGTGTTTATGTTAGAGATCACTAAAGTACATTTTTTTCTAATATTATAGTATTTTTCATGTGATCAGTTAATTGGTAATTAACTGGTACCACTAATAAATTAATAAGTTTCAATTTCTTCCATGATTTTCTACTATTATTTTAATTTGGAAAATTACGCACGTTGAATATATATTAATTTGTTCAAAAAAAAAATTCAGATTGTGAGGCCACACAAATTATTCTAGCTTTCCGTTAAATTCATGTATCACAAAAGGAATTGAATCAAACCGTTCAAAAAACATGAAATTATGTATTTTTCAGTATATTTTACAATTACATATTTACTATTTTAAATTCTAATAACATTGCATATTCAAATTATTTTTTATAATTAATTTCTCTTCGGTACAATTGAAATCTAACAAAACATGCAAAAAGCTGCTCCCAAATATTATAAATTAGGGTGCAGAACTTGTCCGAAATCCTTTGAACCATCTTTGTCCAAAGAGTGATAAGCACCGTATGATGCTAATCGATGCATACCGCAAATTAATTGTTCTTCAATAAAGAATAAAGTCTTTATATCCATTGTAAATTTTTCTCCATTACTTAAAAATGGAAGCCTCCATTATCATTGAAAATCTTCAATGTTATATATCGTACTAGCAGGATGGAATCAATTGGTTTGTTTAGAAATGTAAGTAAATAACAATTTTAGTTTCATAAATTAATAAATTTTCTATACGATATTACAAATTTGTTTTATTATAAATAAATCAATCTTTGTAATTCATAATTGAGTTCTAGTATTAATAATTAAATTTATCTATAATAGAAGAAATCTTTATAATCATACAACAAATTTATTAATAATAACGAAATTAAATTTTTATATACTGCATATCAGAGAAGGAACAATGGATGCCTCCATTTGGTAGGAAAAATGGAGATTTCAAATAACATGTTGTATGCTGGATTTAGATTTCAGAAAAACGATTGAATTTCTTATTTGTGTATGACATTTTGTAAAAATGGAAAGACTTATTATTATATCAACTTCTTTGGACAAAGATAGTCTAAAGGGCTTTGGATAAGTTCCGCACCCTATAAATTAAGTACATTTCTGAATCAGAAAAATGTGCTAAAACTTAACATGATAAAGCAAGAAAATCATACATAACTCCCCATTTCATGCGGCTCATTAGGGGTGTAAACCGACACGGATATCCAGACGGATATCCACTCCGAATCCGCATATAATCCGTATCCGGATTTAAACGGATACGGATATCGTGGATACGGATACGGATAATTATCAATTACTCATAGAAGATGCGGATACGGATACGGATATAGTTTTAAATTTTAATATCCGTTTACTATCCGTATCCGTATTATGTGAGGTTTTAAATTATTTTGCCTTTAAGGGGATTTGAACCCATATCATGTGAAGTGAAAGTCTAAGCAACCAAGGTACAAACCACTGCACCACACTATCAATAAATAAATATCTTATATTCTCTCATCTTTCTAACATTAATATCTCCATCACTTACAATTATTCATTTATTTTTATATTTAAATTTTATTAATTATTAATTATATCTTAAAGTTCATATAACTCAATATCCGACAATTATCCGTTCTATATTCGTATTAGAATCCGTATCCGTAAATTATCCGCTCCGTATCCGTTTAAGGCGGATATGGTTTTAAATTTTGATATCCGTTGACTATCCGTATCCGTATCCGTATCCATTCATTGAAAGGCGGATACGGATTTGGTATTAGCATTATCCGCTCCGTTTACACCCCTACGGCTCATGCTTCCAAATTTTGGCAAATATTCTTTGAATAATCATTCTTGTACCGATTTTTTTATTCATAACATTAAAAAAATTTAAAAAAATAAAACGTGACATTATTTTTGTAAAATTTTCAAAACTAACAGTAAGCTCAATTATACTGGATTGTACTTCATCTCTTTAGCCGCAACAAATTATCGCGACCTTTTTTTTGGACATATTACAAAAATGATGTTACAAATTTTATATTTTACTTTTTCAATGTATGGAAATTTTATAAAAATGATATTTAATATTTTATTATTGCTTGGACATTTTACAAAAATAGTGTTACCGAAATTTAATATTTTTTTCTTATTGCTATAAATAAAAAATCAGCTCCTGTACACATCACACGGGAGATTTTGAACTATGCAAATGGGGGATAAAATTTGCTGTTTTTTTTTTGTTTTTTGAAAAAGCAGGTTCATACTACTACTCATCCAACTGTTGATCTTTTTTGAGATTAACACATGAAAAAATTTAAACAATTGAATGAGGAAAAACAAATTCCTGAAAAAAAAAAAATCAACAAATTCTATTTCTGCACATAATGTTATACAACGGTGATCAAAGTTGCGCTTCATAAGAATATTAAATAATCTTTGAGGCAAGGAAAGGAAGTCCAAAATGTATTGCGCTTCATATGAATATTTTGTTAAATAATTTTTTAGAAAGAAAAAATTGTTTTAGCTTTTCAGAAGAAGAGATATTTTGTAAACTTTTTTTATTAATGAGTCTCCGAAAAGGTACTTAGGTAGGACCAATGAACTAATTGTTGACATGGGTGCTCAACAAGCACATTGAAAATTATGGTAAAAGTCAAAGAGTGAGTAATCTGAGAGATTAAACCCGGATGACAATGAAACGAAGGTAATACAATTTTTCTGCAAAATGAAAGTATCACAATTTTGTTTTCAACTTTTAAGTACCACTAAAATTGACTAAAAAACTAAAAGCTTTGATTTCAACTGAAGAATTGCACATCAAATAATATACATAAAGTGCTTTCAAAATACTCCATCAAATTCGAACTAGATAAGAATCCACAACTAATGAAGTATCAGAGTACACAAAAACCTAATAAAATTAATTACTGCACCGACCAACAAAAATGATCGATAACAGTACTGAGGTGGTAATGAATCCGAACCTAATTGAATTATTATTATTATTATTTTTGTTATAAAAAACCCGTAGGTTGGTTACAACACACTAACAGACAGTGAGTAATCTGAGAGATTAGGAATAAAACTACCCCTCCTGCCCCATTACAACATCAGTAATTGTGTCCCTTTTACAAATTGAAACAGGGAAATGTATGGCCTAAGTGATCCCAACCATTTATTCTCCCCTTCTTAGCTAGTTCGTCAGCCAAATTATTCTGGCATCTTTGCACGTGCACACACACATAGAGCTTATTTTCTTGCATCAACTTCCAAATTTCCAAGATTTCATCAAAGGCTCGCCAATTAGCATCCATAGGTGGTTGTGAATTTGAAACAGCTCGAACCAGAGAGAGGCAGTCAGAGAAGAACGAACATGACTCAATCACATGACCTCTTGCTAGAACAATCGACTCCTTGAGAGCCATAGCTTCAGTTTGCAACAGGCAGCAGCCCCTTACCGCCTTTGAATTATTAATCCTAAAGAAAGTGCCTTAATCACCAGTAATAAATGATTTTACATAATTACATAAGTGATTTTCAAATTAACCAATGGCAGTCATGGCATAAGTAAATTAAATCACAACTTACCACTTTTTTGCTGTAACGTTCCGTCACGTTTGGAAAAATAAAATTGAGTCATTATTAGTTATGAACTTATGATTATAAGATTTTTCTTAATATAATAAAGATTGTGTGTCTTTTTATAACATATTATATTTATAATATTGGTTTAGAAACATTTTTTTTAAGAGATTTAAGAATGAAGTAATAGAATTGTAATTTAATTATGTTTGTTTTCTAAATTACGGATTTGGCCAAATTTATTTTATTTCCTTGATATTGCTTCTAATGATAGCCAACTTTTTTTTAAGATGTTTATGTAGAAATCAATCAATTCTAAAATTTTATGTTTCCAAAAAAAATCATAGGACGGTTCAAATGAGAAGCCTCTAATTAATTCAAAGCATTAAGAAAATGAAATCTGCAAATTTATATTTCTTTCCATATGAGCAATTTCCTTTTTCCTTGATTTTCCAATTAATGCCCCCGTAACTCCATTTAAAATTGGTAACCCTTCCAGGCAGCCATTTATGTATTCACATAATCAATGAGAAAACCCCTCTCCATTTCTTCCCCTCTGCCACATCTCTCTTTCACTCTTTTCTTCACAACCACCGAAGGGTTCTCAAATCCTGCTCTCAAATCCAGCTCTTTTGTGTTAAAAATTCTGCATCAAGATAATTAAACATTTTATTATTTTGTGGCATAAATTAAATAGATTAGGAGATGATAAATTAGATCTTGTTGGTAGAATCAATTTCGTTCTAAATTCTATAATTTTATTAATAAGTATTCCTTAATTAAAATCTGAAAATTTAGTTTCTTAAAAGATATTATAATCCGAAGTTATTCTCTTAATTTTTTTGTATTTATTCAATTGCAATCATACAATTTGTTTCAACTTTTTCCTTTCATCAAGTAATCAAGATCTGATTTCAAAATCGGAGTATGATGTATACCTTTGTATTTGATAACTTCAAATAGAAATTGACTAAACTCACTAATTGTCATCATTAGTATTTTAATAATTTCATATCCGTTTTGTTTATTGGAATAAAACAAATAAACTATATTTATCTATAGTTATACACAGTGTTCTAAATAGCGCGCTATAGCGTTTTTGAACCCTAAACGCTAAGCTATGGCATCAAAATGCGCTAATTGAGCTACAGCCATTTTAGCGGTAATAGCGGTCCGCTATAGCGCATAGCGTGTAGCGCAAATAGCGTGCGCTATGCATAATGGGCTTTTTTAGGCAATTTATATGGGCTTTAAATGAAGACCCAAAAAAATTAAATAAAAGTCCAAACCGAAATCAATTAAAAGCTTTGTTGCTATAGATCTTTTAATTGCCCAAACCGAGAAGGAAACCCTTGTCGCTGAAATTGGGAAAATTTTAAATAGAAATCATGATGCTTAAGATATTTTGAAATTTGAATAGAAAAAAAAATAGATTATGTCATGAATCATCATGCTTAAGATATTTTGAATAGAAAAAGATCGATAGTTTATGATATTAATATGGATATTTTGAACAGCAATTTGGACTTTGTACTGGTTCAATATGAATATTATAATTTCTTAATTAATTTGATGTTATTTTTTGTTCTATGAGACTTTAAATAATATTGATATTTAGTAAAAATATATAATATAATTTTTGTAAAAAAAAAACGCTATGTAGCATAGCTTCCGCTATAGCTACGCTATTCGCTATAGCTTTTTTTTTAGCCTTTCCGCTATGACGCTATAAACGCTATTTAAAACATTGGTTATACATGATGATATCCAATACAACTATCTTCTTATAAAAGAGTTTTGAAATAAATAGTAATTCCTATAATTACTCACTTCTATTTTTGTAGATTGAAAACTATATTCCACCCAATAGTTTATTCTAATTTAGTCTATGTTTTCAAACTTAATATATATTTAATTGGATATATTCTTGTTATCATATATAGTCAAAACAAAAACTCTCGATTATGATAAAGATAAAGTTAACATAAGCTAAAATCATCTATTTTGTTTATATATATTTTTATCTTTATTTAATTATTTATTATATTGTTTTATTCTCGTAATGATAAACAGAGTAGAAATCAAATTATTGTAAGCCCAATTTAATGTCAGAGTTCGCCTAGATAGTAAACAAGGATAAATGAGATATAACATTAAGGTTAGAAAACGAGAATTGAATTCAAACATCATTAATTAAAAGGTATGTTTATATTTTAGATTCTGACATTTAAAGATTTAGATGACGTAAGAGACAATCAAGGATTTACTCAATACATCAGGTGCGGGTTTCCTAGACGTTATAAAACTATCTTACTTGCCTATTGTCATTCAACTATTTATTATTATGACATTAGTTGGAATTATGCATGTTGTTTTCGAACCATTCGCATTACTTGAGTAGAATATGATGTATTGAGCATGATATGAATTGTGTGATTGAATAAATATACGTGACATGAACAAGGAAACTGAACAGGGGCCGATATGCTTGCATATTGGGATGTATACATTGGGTCCAGTGTTCAATTGGACCCCTCGCACTAGTACAAAAAAATCCTTCACTGACCCTCAATCACCGACGGTTTTGTTATCTAAACAGTCGGTGTTGAGCAGCTTACCAACACTGACATTTTATTAGCGGAAGCATCAGTGTTGTTCATATCCTTCACTGACGGTTCAATTAAATAACAGTCAGTGTAGAGTTACTACACTGATGGTTTTTTAAAACTGTCAGTGTAGCATACCTACACTAGCGGTTATCAAAACCGTCAGTGTTGGTTACCTACACCGACGGGTGGTAAAACCGTCAGTGTAGGTGCTATTCACTGACTGTTTTTTAGAACCGTCAATGAAGAGGACCTACACTGACGGTTTTAAACAACCGTTAGTGTAGGTAGCCAACACTGACGGGTTTTCAAACCGTCAGTGTAGGTATCCAATACTGACGGTTTCTAGACTTTTAGAAACTGTCAGTATTGGGTACCTACACTGACGGTTGTTTAGAACCGTCAGCTGACGGTTGTAAAAAACAGTCAGTGTAGGTACTCTACACTGATTGTTTTTTCAATTGAACCGTCAGTGAAGGTACCCAACTCTAGCTATTAATCTGTTTGTTTTTTTTGTGTTTTTCGCATTTCAGCAACCAAATTGTAATGAAAATTTTATTAGTGATATTTATGCAATATTTAATTTTATAGCATGTTTATTGCTTAATTAAATCATTTTAACACATTAAATTATATAGCATTACATGCATGTTGTTTATATGACTCATATCTTCTATGTATGAACTTGAAACATAAACTCTTGTTTCATGAGTTAATGAAGACACACGGGCATAAAAATTTATAACTATTTGAGAATAAAATTGCAATGCTTGTTTATTAGAATGAACATATTATATTTAATAAGTATGATTAGTAATTTACGTGATTAGTGAAATTTAGACAATTAACATCAAATTTTGACTTTAATTTTAGAAAATATTTTGTAATGAAAATTTTATTAGTAATATTTATGTAATAATTAATGTTATAACATGCTTATTGCTTAATTAAGTGATTTTGACAAATTAAATATATAGCATTACATGCATGTTGCATATATGGCTCATATCTTCTATGCATGAACAAGAAACATAAACTCTTGTTTCGTGAGTTAATGAAGACGGACAGGAATATGTCGTCCGTGGGTCGATCGGAATCGTTTAAATTAAATAGCACTGCATCTATTGTCATGCATTCAAGTTTGATCAAAATTTGTTTTTATTTACCTATCCATCTAGTTAACCGAAAATTGAAGCATCGTATGGCCATAAAACACTTCGTGTTGGATCGAAACTCATACATAATAAAACTTCTGTACTTTTATGTTGGTTACACTTAGTGTTCTCTCTTGATCATTTTAAAAAAGATTTGGAATGATTTCACTGCAGATCGAGCGTTGATTTCCCGTATGAAAATGAAAACGGTCTGATTTCAAACTTTATTTTATGTTGATTTTGTTGTCATTTTTTTTTTGTAATTTTTGATTCACTGACTGTTTTTACTACGAAACCATCAATGTTGATACCTTCACTAACAGGTTTTTGTTTAGAACCGTCAGTATTTATACCTTCACTGACGGGTTTGTTTTTAGAACCGTCAGTGTTCTAAGCTTCACTGACGGGTTTGTTTGGAGAACTGTCAGTGTTTATACCTTCACTGACGGGTTTTTTCGGAGTTGTCAGTGTTGTCTCATTTACTGACGGGTTTTTTTTGAGCCGTCAGTGATTTATTTTCCCTGAGGTAGATGCTGCTAAGTTTTAGATGGATTTTGAAGGTTGCTGTCAGAGTGGGAAAAACATGCCGTGCCGTGACTAACACGCCGTGACTTTGGTCACGTGCCGTGCCGTGACTAAGTTAATTTTTCACGTGTCGTGCCGTGCCGTGACCAAAATGTCAATGGGTGGTCACGGCACGCGAATGGTCACGCCACGTGAGTCACGCCGTGCCTAAACGTGCCGTGACTCGCGTGACTCACATGACCTAATTACATGTGACTCGCGTGACTACCGGCTTCTAATTACACGTGACTCGCGTGACTACGTGCTGTGCCGTGACTAAATCTTTTACGTGCCGTGCCGTGCCAAAGTTTCAAAAGATGAGCATGGCACGTGAATGGTCACGACACGGGACACGCGAGTCACGGCACGTACCTGACACGCAGGCTGTGCCGTAACCGTGCCGTAACCGTGCCATTCCGTGACGGAACCGGCTCCGCCGTGCCGTTTTTCCCACTCTAGTTGCTGTAGTCAGAAACAAACAAAACGAAAGAAAGAAATAAGAAAACAGACGAAAGAAAGAAAGAAGAAAGCTTTCCAAATCAGCATCTAGCCCCGCCGTCAACCCTCCCAAATCTATCTCCCGCCTTGTTGTCTCTCTCCGCATCCGCTCCGCATCCGCTCCGCTCAGCCTCGGCCCACTTTTTCGACCTGCCTCGTCCCGCACAGCCGCGCGACCCGCTCAGCTGACCTGCCTCGCCCCGCTCAGCCGCATCCTGCTCAGCCGATCTGCCTCTCGGGTAATTTCTTATTGTGCTCTATGCGTTGTTGTAGGATTAAGCCAAATGAATACGAAATTTCTTAGATTTACTCGTCCCAGTAGTGATAGGCAGAATTGAGATGATATCCTAAAATTTGAAGAAGTACATATGATACTTGAAATTAAAGGTACAGCTTGATATAATATCCTACTGAGAGCATTGACCAGCACCCTGCATTCACAAAGTGAAAATGAACTTGTAGTATGTTCATGGTAAATTAAGGAGGGCAAGTGCTATTTCCTCCCCTTTTGTTTGGATGCTTATGCAGATTTGAGCTAATATTACAGCATTAGTAATTATATTTTTTTTTTTTTGTTTCAATTTTCCTCAGGATCTGGTTCCTTGCATCCTTGTAAGTTTTGAAAGATAACAAATTGTTGTGTGGAGGGGCAAAAAACTACAACAGCGGTACAAATCACAACAGAGAACATAATTACGAATCTTCTAGGCTTTCACTCAAGTGGAAATGATGTGATCAATGAAACTGTTGTGCGAATTATAACTCAACAGGGTTGGCATATTTTCTGTCATCATGTAATATGGCAAAGAGGCAGGGGCTTCTATTGAAAAAAACCAGGATGGCATATTTTCTGTCAGCTTGCTGGATGATATGTGTGACTTAGATCCTGAATCCAAGTTCAGAAGAGAAGGTAAATTTAATTAAATTTGTTGATGGGTTAGATTAATAGTTTTTTTTATGGTATTCCTAATTTCAATCGAATTATATATGGAATAGTTTGTAGGTTAGTATTATTGTATTGTGCGATCTATCAAATTTGCCTCGAACATTTAGTATGCCTTTTAGGTCGATGCCCATTCAAAATTAATTCAACATGGATTAATTTTGAATAGTTCCCTGTTGGAACTGCTCTTTGAATGTTTTGTCTCATTTAGGATGTGAACACATGTCAGCGGTTTAGGTATTTAAGAAAAATTTGGTAGCATTTATCCTTGTTCCCACGAGTACATATTGAATTTCATTAGTAGCGTAAAATTTGACACATGAAGTGAAGACAACCTATTTCTGGATTTAATGTGTAATTTTTGTTAATTTTATTGCCAATTTTATGTGTAAAATTATGCTGATTTTATTGTCAATTTGATGTGTAATTTTTGTTTTCTATTATTCTGCACCGACTGTTATTTATTTTGAAACCGTCAGTGTAGTGTTCTACACTGACTGTTATTTTATTAGCCGTCGATATTGCGTTAATTTACTGACCGTTTTGTTTATTTCTTATCTGTCAGTGTTGAAAGGCATTACTGACTGTTTTTTATTATGGAGCATTCAGTGTTGGTTTATTCACTGACTGTTTTTAACTTCTGCAATTCGGAGCCGTTGGTGTTCTTATTTGTCTGAAATTTTCATTTCCCGGGTTTCTCTTTCGATCAGCCGCCAAACTCTAAATTTCATGTTTCTCAATTTCAATTCACTTCGATAAATATTATAATCTGCCTTGCCCCAATTTCATTTCCCTTTTTTCCTTCTGCCTCAATTTCTCAATTTTCCTTCCGCCCCTCTCAGCCTCGAAATCACTTCTCCGACCTGCCTCCTCTACCCCGCTCGCTACCCCGACCTGCCTCCGCTACCCCGCTAACCAGTTAACTGCGCCGCTAACCCTGCTAACCTGTTCACTGCGCCGTTAACTGCCCCGTTCACTGTGCCATTCCGTGCCGTTCACTGCGCCGTTCCTCGCCCCATTCACTGCCCCGCTCAGCCGACCATCCTCTCCCCGCTCAGCCTCGCCCCGCTCAGCAAATACGGGTAAGAGGTATTTATTTTGATGTTGGTAAATAGGTACTGGTACAATACCTATTAAAAATCTTTTAAGTAAAATAGTAATTTTCTTTTAAAAGGTTAACAGTGGCTCACCAAAAAATAGAAATCTAATCCCGTTTGGAATGACTTGGTAGAATTAATAGTTGATATGGTGCTTATTGGCTTATGATATTGCCGTGTTTAGACGTGTTGTTCTTGTAGTGTAGGCATGAAAAACATTATCTGCTTCAAGTCTGTTTGGAATTTCTTTTGTTTTGATAGTTGTATCTCTTACTTATTTGATAATGGGGCCGGTACCAGTTTTACTGGTACAGCCAGTTTTGCAATCCCCTATAGTAGATTCTCTTATCCATTTCCTCGTGTGAATCTCTTATGCTAGAAAATCAGGAGTGCTTAATTTGGGAATTTAAAATATGCTAATTTCATAGATTATAACATATGACATTTCATCCATAGGAAGTGTTTTCTTTCATGTGTCTTGCAGGATATACAGTAATGGGACACCCATTTCTGAGCCTTGGAAACATAGCCCATTTCTCCACACTCCAGTCCTTATCTATTACCTTCCACCTGATTATCAAAATTAATTAAAAATATTAAAAATATAGAATATCAAAACAAAACAAAACAAAAGAAGTCCAATCTCCTCAAAATACATGAAAAACTAATTAAATGTGCGGCAAATTATTTCCTTAAAATAGAAATCTAACACCAAAAAATAGAAGTCTTTGGTAAAAAGGTTAACAGTGGCTTTCTGAAATTGAGGACCCAATTGATGTGCAAAATCTGAGGCAATCACTAATAATTGGAGGAATCAAAGACTCATAGGTATTTATTTTGATGTTGGTAAATAGGTACTGGTACAATACCTATTCTTACTTAAAAAGATTTTTAACAGTTCCTTATGGAATTTTTTCTTGATTGAAGGAAAAAAAAAAAAAAAATGGCTTACAAGTACTGACCTGTTCCAATATGGATATGATATTAATTTTTTTAGTTTCTTTTATCTTTTTGCTTAACTTGAGTTTAGTTATCTACAACATGCACTTCTAATACAACATGCTGCTGTTTAATGTTCTCTTTATCTACAACATGCACTTCTACAACATGCATTTATTTTCATGTGTTCTCTTTATCTTTGTATTAGTGTTGCTGCTGTTTTTCAATCTCTGAAAAATCTGAAAAATCTGAAATGGTGAGTATGTCATGATTGGAAAAAGCTCCATTGGGCATCGAAAAGGCCAGGCAAGAGAAGGTCAACTTGAACACGAAGAGGATGAAACAACTTGGCATTCACACTATCTCACGCGGTGTCATTGGTTTATCCAAGAAGAAGAAGATTGATCCAACGAGGAAGAGAAGGGTTGAAATGTCGAGTAAAGAGCAAGGTGTGGTTGGAGAAGGCAGCAGCCCTCGAAATCATAGTGGTACCAAACTGTGTTTTCTTTTTTTTGTGAAATTAATTTAGAGAGCTAATTTTAGGGTTTCATCTGAAATTATAAGTTGAACTATTAAATTATGTAATTGCAGATATGGATAGAGAGGAGTACAATCCGTTCTTCTTCTGATGAATCAAGTAGTGAGGAGGAAGCACCACAGAAAAAGCACACAAAGAAGAGAAAGATTCATAGTGGAGAAGGCAGCAGCCATCAAATTCATAGTGGAGCAAATTCTGGTAGATAAACAAATTCCCATTTATTTCCTCTTAACCAAACAGTATGCTTATTTCTTGATGTCAATGTTGGTTAAAAAATAAATTTTGAGTTCAAATGTTAAATTATGTAATTGCAGATATAGATAGAGAGGAGTACAATCCTTTAACATCTTCTGATGAATCGAGTAGTGAGGAGGAAACACCACAAAAAAAGACGAGAGGTCGGACCACTTGTGCTAATTTAGGAAAGAAGCCTAATTTATGTATCAGGTTCAACTGGCATGGGCATCCAAAGGGTAAAATGTTGAGCAAATACTTGACTTACATGGCAACAGTGTCAAAAGAGAGATTTCCTATCACTATTACGGATTGGAAGAAAGTTGACATAAAGTTGAAGGAAGAATGTTGGGTGGAGATAAAGGTACAACATAGATTCAAAATAAAAAAAGTTCCTTATGAATATAATTGTACATTTAAATATTATGTAATTATTTGAAGTGCAACAATTTTGGGGCATAAAGAAAGAAAGAGGCTTCAAGCATGCCAAAAAGAAAATGAATTCAGCATGGAGAAATTGTAAGAGTGACATCGTAAATGATTACATGAGGGCAGACAAAGAACCATTCAGCAAATACAATTGGATAAGCTCACAATGTTGGGACGAATTTGTGAGGCAGAAGTCGACGCCAGAGTTTCAGGTACTATTTAATCAATATTAATTATCATATCTTTTTTATACCTGGACACTCTCAACCTTTTGGTAAGTTGAGAGTGTCCAGGTATAAAAAAGATATGATAATTAATTATTTGATTAAATAGTACCTGAAACTCTGGCGTCGACTTCTGCCTCACAAATTCGTCCCAACATTGTGAGCTTATCCAATTGTATTTGCTGAATGGTTCTTTGTCTGCCCTCATGTAATCATTTACGAGGTCACTCTTAAAATTTCTCCATGTTAAATTCATTTTCTTTTTGGCATGCTTGAAGCCTCTTTCTTTCTTTATGCTCCAAAATTGCTGCACTTCAAATAATTAATAATATTTAAATGTACAATTATATTCATAAGAATTTTTTATTTATTTTAAACCCAAGTTGTATCTTTATCTCCTCCCAACATTCTTCCTTCAACTTTATGTCAACTTTCTTCCAATCCGTAATAGTGATAGGAAATCTCACTTTTGACACTGTTGCCACGTAAGTCAAGTATCACGCAAACTGGCAGCAACAAACTCTGTCGGATTCAAACTTTTGTACGAATTACCAAGTTAATTTGAAAAGCAAACTCTTGATTCTTGATTTTCTCCGGACCATCTGTATAGAAACAAAATTGAGAAATAAGGAAACAAAATGGGGTGATCTGTATTGCACGAAATTAGAAAAAATATTCTAAATTTCTCACAACAATCAAATAAAGAAGGAGAAATAAGAAAACAAAGAAAAACTCGAATGGAATCCATTTTGCCGTTAGGTGATCTTTATAGAAACAAAGGAGAAGTAAGGAAAGTAAGAAATAAGGAAAAGAAAAAATATATCGCTAAATTTTTGGAGTCTGCTCAATTTTAATTGCAATGTATCGTGTGTCATTACGTGTGGTGAGTATGTTTTCAACTATATTTAGACTTCTACACATTATTCAGATGCATTTAATCAAAATAAGACATATAATGTGATTGGAGGGCTGAGATTAAATCCAAAATTTCATCTTTCAATCGTAGCCGTTGGCGGATCGGACACTCAACGTGCTTAATAATGAAATGGAGATATAAAAATAACAAAATAAATTAAGGAAGTTCAATTAATAAAAGAGAAATTTGAAAATAAGGAGATAAGTAGCACTTTTTAGATTTTTCCTGAATTGAATATCATTAATTGGAATTAAACCTTTTTCTTCTATTTCTAGACCCTTGGAGATATTAGGCAGGATGAACCCTCTGCGTTAACCCGCACTTGCAATGTACGTGACTTTTTAATTCTAACCCGATGTGATTTAGTTTCAAACCATCCGATTAGAATTAAGACCTATTCAACCCGCACTTGCAATGTACGTGACTTTTTAATATTCTTACCGATTTTGATCAGACGATCCGAATCTAAACTCAAACAGTGCGTTAATACAAATGATATGAATTCATGCACTAAATGCAAACAAGAAACTAGATTTTGAGAATCTAGCGTTGATACGGAATCTGACTTAATGGCAGATTATATGGATTAGAAGGATTGAGTGGATTCAACAAATTGACAGACTAATAATCAAATTTCATTCAATTTACTTATTATTTAAGAGTAATTCTTTTGTCCCCCGCTGTTTGGTCCCCTAAACGTCCCCCTGATGATAATTAACTGTGTTAATCATTAATTAAAGACTTTAACCAACAGTTAGTGGTCCTCATCTAACTGTCAATACTCACTGGAGGGACCAATATTATGAATACTTGCTCGATTAGGTATGAATACTTGTGCGATAGACAACTCGAAAGTATGTCACAATAGATCTCATTTGAAAGAGAAAATTTTGAAGAAGACATTCGTGGTTTTAGATTTGCAAAATTCCTCATAGATCGTCAGAAATATTAGTTAGATTGAACGGAGAAAAAAAAACCACCTCTAAAAACGTGTAAAAGATGAGTAAGTGATGTGTCCAGTTTTTTTTTAAAATACTTGATATCTTAGGTATAAATACTTGATATCTTAGGTATGAATACTTAATGTTTTAGATTGGCAAAATTTCTCACAGATCGTTAGAAATATATGCGAGATTGAATGGAAAAAAAATCCACTTCTAAAAACATGTAAAAGATTGGTGTGTGATAAAAGAAATAAAAGAAAGTTTATATGTTCAATTTTTTTAGAAATATTGGGTATCTTAGGTATGAATATTTGTTCGACGAGGTATGAATACGTACACGACGATATATGAAATACTTTTTCGACGATATATGAATACTTACATGATGAGTTATGAATACTTGAACGATAAAAATCCGAAAGTACTTCATCACGGATCTCATTTGAGAGAGAAAATTACGTAGAAGATGTCCGTAGTTTTAGATTCGCAAAATTTCTCACAGATCGTCAGAAATATTAACGAGATTAAACGGAGAAAAAAATCCACTTCTAAAAACGTGTAAAAGATGAGTGTGTAATTAGAGAGAAAAGAAAGTTGATGTCCAGTTTTTTTTTTAATACTTGATGTCTTAGGTATGAATACTTAATATATTATATGATAATACTTGCACGCATAAGTATCCATACATACGCGCGCCAGTTGTAAATTTTTTCAATCATAAGTGATCCCTCATGTAGTTAATGTAGTTAGTGGTCCCATCGTACTTTACACATCAGTTAATCAAGGAAACGTTTAGGGGACAGAATGGGAGAGACTGTTACTCGATCCCATTATTTAATGGTATATCAGAGCCTACTAAGTTCGTACCGTTCAAATTTTAAATCACTTAAATTATGGAAAAATGTACATCGAATTTAGTTATTTAATATAAACGTGATATGCGCATAGAGTAGAACTAGGGTGTTCCTAAGTTTACAAGAGATTTTTTACTTGACAGCTGCTGTCAAGATTTAAAAAAAAAAAAAGTTCATCAAGTCTCTTTGTGAGCTCAACTCTAAAATCTATTGAATTGAGTTCAAATGATAAATTCAAACCGTTGAAATCCTTCTACCTTATGAGTGATGCGTCTACATGTGACAATTTTAAAGTTTCGAATTAATTTAGTATAAAGTCAAGTGGTCAAAATTAAAAGGTCTATAATTAATTTTAATGCATTCATTTTTTGGACATCTTTTGACTACTTGACTCTATACAAAACTAATTTAAAATTTTAAAATTTTCGTATGTAGACGCATCACTCGTAAGATAGAAGGATTTCAACGGTTTAGATTCATCATTTGAAGCCAATCCGATAAATTTTAGTGTTGAGTTCATAAAGAGACTTGGTGAACTTAGGAACACCCTAGTTCTACTCGTGTACATAATATCTATTATGTCTATAATGATATATTTTAAAATTATTAAAAGTTATAAAATAAATAAGGTCTAAGTAATCTCATTTCTTTTTTGTTTTCAATAGAAGTTCGGAACTTTTATATGTTAAATATGGAACATGACATAAATCCATCTGAGGTAAATATTTTAACAGAGCAATTTTAACTTCATGCAGCGCACACATTATAGAATTAAAACAGCACAACATACGACTCGTTGGCTGCATGAAACGAAAACTGCTCTGTTAAAATGTTTCTCGCCGTTTGCTTCCGTAGTTGGCTTTGGATGAGGCTTTGACAAAACCCAATCCCTCCGTAGTTTACCCATTTTTGGCAACAGAAAGCAAATCGTGGCATCGCGGATCTTGGTATTGCAAAGGTTTGACGGTGGAAGAGGATCCGACTCCGTAAGGTACTCCAGAGTCCAGTCCAGTCCAATCCAATTTTTTTTTCTTTCTAGCTGGTTCACCAGGTATCATCATTTGGACCTCTTCTACTACACCGCAACTATAAATCAGGCAAGTGGACCCACAATTCAGTAGCGGTTCATCCAACCGATGTCTTGTAATTGAGCGAAAAGTTTTCTATTCCCTCCCATCCTCTTTCAAGACTCCGGATCCCTGAAGTATCTGAAATTCTGAGTTTAGATATGAACCATCCGATCAGAATTTAACCCTTGAATATTCGTGCCGAAACATATTGAACGGTCATGATTTAAAATCGAAATTTAAGATACCTTAAAGGGGATACGAACTTCTCTTTCTATCCCTCTCAAAATTTTGAACTACTAAAATCGAGTTCTGCCGCTCCCTCCCTCCCATCTTCTTGCTACAAAAACCTCAAATTTCGCAAACATTTCTCTTAATATCTCCCGATTTTTCCAATGGCGAGAGCAACGAAGAGAGGGATGGTTAGAGAAGAGGGAGAGAGTCCGGGGGAGAGAGAGTCTGGTGCGTCTCACACTACCGAGCCGGAAACACAACCCATGGCTGATCGCCGCCAACTCCGATCTCGCTATCTAGCGATGAAGAATTTGATAAATGGTATCTTTCTTGCATTTTTTATTCCCCTCTTCTTGAACCCTCTGGAATTAGTCTTGAGAGAAAAACTAAATTTTGTGCGGTTGTGCCGAGTATTTTTGTTTGGCGCTTAAACACCTACAAGATTTCTGTCTATTTTTTACTTGTTCTTTTACTTGAACTACAAAAGTTGAAACTTTGTGGAGTAAATCACCTCGTTCTTGTTATTTTAGTTTTCTTTTAGATGGGATTCACTGTTTTATCCAAATGTGCAATTTCAGATGAGAAGGATGACATGGTGAAAGCCGATTCAACAAAATTCCAAAATATTATCACTGAAGTTGAGAGCTTGCATCAATTTGGTAAAATTCTCCCTACATAATTGTAATTTTCGATTGATAAGACAAGGGTTTGTGAGGTGGAAAGGGTTTATTCCAATAAATTTGGAGAATTCCCCTACTGTAGCATTCACTAAATCAAGGCATCAGAATTAACAGGATTTACCCATTATATGTTGATTTATCATTTCGTTTGTATGTTTAGCTGTTATTTGCAAATAACTACAAATGGTGTAGTTCCGGATGCAAATATAAACATATCTTGCAACTCTTTTGTAATGTATTGAAATTTTTGGGGTTAATAAGCAGAGAAACTCAATTTTATAATGTAATTGGAGGAACAAAACTGTTTTTACTTTTTAATTATAACCCTGTGGTTTTGTTTTCAGTTCAAAATCCAAGGGAGCAAGTAGCTGATGCTGAGGCACTATTAGACATAGCCAGTACATTTTTAACATCGGTTCGGTCTCAGTCAAGTGAAGGAATTACACCCTCTGACTTTGTCACGGCTTTGTTGAACAAATTTGGGCAAACAAATAACCCCTTAAATGATGAAATTGAGAGTCCAGTTACTTTGAATTGGACCGATTTGGGATATAGTGTTTCTCATGTCTTCATGGCGGGCTCTGGATGCTGCACCATGTGAGAAATTTACCTGTTTATAGTGGTTAATTATTTTCCCTTCTATTTTTCATTTTGCAATCAAACATAAAAAATTGCAATATTTTTTAAAATGTCGAATATTTTCTCAAATTTTTGCAATTGACACATCACCTGAGGTACGATAACTGTTGGTTCCAAAGTGATAAAAGCATGGAGATGGCAAGGTTAGGGTACAATGCTTTAGATTATGAACTTTTGTATCTTGGCATGCAATTTTGTAGATAATTGGGTGTTTTTGTAAATTTGAGAAATATTGGATTATATATTGAAAGTACTGTAAATGTTGATTGTTGCAAAGAATCTTGTATACTGTGAGGCAATTTATTGGAATTCTTGTTATAAATAACAGTAAACAAGGCATGTAATATTAAAGTTGTCCTCTAGATACCATTGCATGTATGTGCAATTTCTCTGTGTGAAAAACTCTATATGAAGTCTTAAATTAACTAAATCTGAGACAATATCTGTTTTTATGTTCTTTCTGATTAATTCTTTTCATAAAGGAATGGGCCAATGAACACTGAAGTGAAGCAAAGAAAGGTTGTGAATCAAAAGCGACGAGCTAGTCAACCAAATGAAAGCACTTGCCCTGAGGAGGTACTAATAGATTACTAATCAGAGATGTAAATTCTCCTTTCTTTTAAATTATATAAAGTTTGTAGTTTCAAGGATTGCTGTACCAGACAGCTTGTATTGTTACTGGCACCAGCTGCTATTGTACATCTTGGTAATGTAGTTAGATATAATAATAAATGAAAACCACAAATTTAATGTTGAAATGACCCATTAGCTCAATTATAATTTAAATAAAGGTAGATTAGAAGGTTGACATTTTTCTGGAACATTCTACATATTTATTATTTTTCTTAATAAAGGGTAAAATGAGTACTCTATAAATTTGAAATGAGTTTTAATAGAAAAGATAATAAAGTGGGTAAATTGACCAGTTTTTCAAATTTAGAAAGGTAAATATGATATTATGAACTTTAGAGGGGGAAAGACGCAATTTCCAAGTAATTACCAGTTTGCTAAACTGTTACAGTTTTTGTTCGTTTTGTTATCTTAAAGCTCGGCGATAGAGAAGAGGAGGCTAAAACTGACACAGATAAAAATATGTTGGCTATTTTTGAAATATTGAGAAGGAAAAAGAGCGTGAGACTAGAAAATTTAGTGTTGAACAGAAACTCATTCGCCCAAACAGTAGAAAATATTTTCGCCTTGTCTTTTCTGGTGAAGGATGGTCGAGTTGAAATTTTGGTCAACAAAAGTGGTCACCAATTAGTCTGTAAGTGCTTGAGTTTCTTTCAATCCCTTTTTCACATTGGAATGTTTACTTTGTCTTGAATTTAAGTGGATTTATTATAGCTTGTGTGGTTATTAATATCATATTGGACCCTACGTGGTGTTTATGTTCCTATAAAACAGTAAACTGGGTACTGGTATAAGGTCTGGGTAATTCCATTTCAGTCTTTTTTTTGGTTGTATGTGATGTACACTTTGCTTTTGCAATTAATGGAGGCAGGAATACTCTTTGGGGGTGTTTTCTTATGAAGAAAAATATTGCATGGGATCATTCACAGAGTGTTTATTTTCATAATTTGCACAACCTAGAGTTTTGAAAGAGTGACCATAGAACATGTGTTCCATTATGGTACTTTTGTGCCTCATACACAGATTTGAAACTCAATATTCTCAAGTAAATTTTCTTATGCTGAAAAATGTTTCCCAGCACTGAGAAATGCACCAGCAGCAACTGCAGTTGCCACAGGGGAAGTCTCATACAGACACTTTGTCTTCCGGTTGGATTTCAAGGACTGGAAGGTACGTGCTCTAGCAAATCGAAGTTATGGACTTAATTTCCCGTAATTATAATATAGTTTTACTTATGTTTCATTTCCTTCTATGTCGAAACATTCACATGCAGCAAATGAAAGAGATGGTTGAGCCGGGTGAAGAATTGATGCCACAGAAATCGTCCCATGGAAAACCCCATAGAAACAGAGGGACCCACACAGAGAACTCCAATCCGGAAGTTTACAAGGAATCGAGGTTTTGTCATGCAAGACGACTCAGCTGTGGTTGATGAGTCACCGGAGTTTACTGGTTCCGTTGATCCTAAGAAGCGTAGGCGTCTCTTTGCAAATTAGTAATAGTTTAGTTAGGAACAATATGGAATATATCACCTGATTTTGTCTTGAAAAGGTAAAGCATGTTTTGATAATTAGGCTCATGTATTGGTTTGGGTACCAGAGATATACTTGTTTTGTTTAAATTTCAATATCTCTGTATATATTTACACCCAATGCTTGTTAAATTGTGTTGAAAACAGTAATCAATTGTAATTCGATTTGCAGAGTCGTCTGCAGCAGCTTTGGATTTGGGCCGATTAGATTAGCAAAGCTATTAGATTGCACCTTTTTTGTTGTGAGAAAAAGTGTATGTCGTCTTTTGAGCATGAAGAGAGTCCGAAATAGTTATTATAAATTATTATTATAAACTGATAATTTTTCATCGAAACTCTTGAGAATTTATTCGCTGATATCAAATATTTAATTGTTTTAATTGTTTTAATTTACTTTTTTATTAATCAAATGCCTCTACTTTTTTGCCTTCATTATACCTTCACCTTCTAAATTTTTAATAACAAAAATTTAAAACTTATATGCTAAAATTAAACCACTAAATGTGACATTATTTTCTCTGCATTCACATCAAAAAGTGGCGCCAATTATCAATTTTATTTTGATAAGAATACATAAATGGAAAAATCAACATTCATAATTTATCTATATCAATGTTTCTTTGCAAGCTTTTGATATTGATGAATTGAGCAAAACAAATTTGAGACGTAATCTTTTGTATATGCATAGGGAAAATAATATAGATAAAATTAACAGTTTTATTTTGAATTTTTGATATTTGCAATTTAAATTTTAGGACTATTTATTTACCTGCCTGGAAAGACAAAATACAAGCTATTGTTAATGCTATGCTAAAGAACGTGATAATATTAATAAGAGGGTTTCAATACATTATTGCCTTCAATATCTCATCATACCTCATATTTTATATTTTTGTTTTCAAAGGCTAAACTGTTGATCCAAACCGGTCAACATATATCTATACTAAAATATGTTTGTAGATGAAATTTTATAATTTTTGAAATTTTTTTACTATTTTTTTAAATAAGTACAAAATTATTGCTTTTGAACTGTATAGATTTTGTACTATCTTAAAAATTAGTAAAAAAGTTCCAAAAATTATAAAATTTCATTGCGAAGTATTATTTTAGTATGAATATCATGTTGAGCGGTTCGGATCGACATATTGAACTTTAAAAATGAAGATATAAAATATGAGATATAACGGGTATGGAAGACCCACAATTCGTAGTAGTCAGGCAGTTCCGCCTCCAAGGTGCTTGTATTTGTGCTGGATCACATCCATGAGAAGAGAAGAAATAAGATAACGAATAGCGTTGTCTAGGTGATGAGATCTGTTGGTCCATATTCGTTATTGGGCCGATATTTACGTTATTGGGCCGCTCCGTAAATAGCGAACCCGATGTAAACTGTAGAGACCTCGCCTTTTCCAACTTAGTTTTTTTTTTACCTTTGAATAGTAGCGCACCGTCAAAAATATTTTTCTATTAAAATATTATTTTTCTTTTGCAATTTAGTCCAATCTTACTATAATTGTAAAGACAGTCAATGCAATGATATCAACCGACAAAACCTTTTCTTTTCTAAAACAAGAGGCGGCTTCTCCGCTTACGCGCGCGCGTGGGGATTTGAACGATCCTCCTTCCAAAAACAAACGAGATGTTTGCTTAAATATGTTGACTCCATGCAGCTAGTCTCTCCACCATTCTCTCCATAATTAGCAAAAAACAAGCCAGCAAATAATTAAATTAAACAAACAGCCAACGCCACCTTGTTGCCCAGACCAAACCTAACTGTTACAACTCAAGTACAATCCATAATGGCTGAGCGGCCACCTAAGGCACCACTTTACCATGTAAAGCAACCACCACCAACAAAGGAATCAGACTCCGAAATTGCTGCTTGGGGCGGCAAGTTCTCCGAATTTTGTCGTGTGAAACGGGCCGCGCACCGCAGTGCTGCTATTGAGGCAGATAGCCGCGAATACAAGGGAGAACCAGAGATGCTGACAAACGGGACCGAGGCTGAGGAGACATCGCCTTCTGAGGTCACCTCGTCGCTTGATGGAGAAGGTGCGCCTAGCACTGACCCTAAGAGGGTAAAGAGGTGGGTTAATTGGTCTCCGTTGGTTGTCTCCTAGGATACCAAGGATCATAACATGGAATATTTCAAATAATTAGGTTTTTTTGGTTGGTGGGTGATTGCTCACCAAATAATACGGTTTTGATCGGACGGGTTTATATTGGTTCGAAATACAAGGATGTTGATGAATTCTTCAAACTAGTATCGCTGGTCCCGGAGGTCAATAGTCACAAATACAAACACGAGAAAAAGAAAATAAGTAGGGTTAAAATGGTCCTGTGTAAGTGCTTTAATCATGCTTCACATTCTTATTTTGGCTTAGAGAACTCAAGGAGACAGATACTGAGAATAATGGACAGAGGAGTACTAGAACACATTGTAACAAGATTCGCAAATTATTCGCGAATAATTCGGATTTGATCTGGTCCCGAAGCAATCTCTGTATTATTCGATTTTCCGAACTTTTTCCAAATTATTCGTGAATAATTCACGAATTTTACAAACTTTTTCCGAATTTTCCGAATTATTTGCGATTTTTTTATTTTTTTTACTCTTTAGATTGCAGGTAAGTATACAAATCTATCTGAATTTTTCCGAATTATATCCGAATTATTCTCGAATTACGAATTTTTGACTCCACTGAACCTTTCTTGAATCATTAAGTTATCACTGTGCTAGAACATACGTATTTTCTTTTTCTTATCACTGTGCTAGAACCCTAACCCGAATCGAACCGAACAGAACAAACCGAAGTAAATATATTGGTACCATTATTAATGAAAAAAACACATTGTCATACACAATAATTGAAGTTCGGTTCGGTTGGGTTCGGTTTAGTTTAATGAAATCATTATAATACCAATAAAATTAGAGTCAAACCAATATAAACCGGTCGGTTCGGTTTAGTCGGTTTTGAAAAGTCTAAACCGAACCGATCCATTTAAACCGAAATAATTCAAAATTTCAACCGAACCGATCTATTTAAACCGAAAAACCAGATCCATTTAAACCGAAATTATCCGGTTCGGTTAAAAACCGAACAAACCGAACCGTTTGAACACCCCTACTTTAGACAATGTCTTTTCTTTTTCTTTTTCTTTTTCTTTTATCCCTTACCACTCCCCTACACGCCGAAAGGCATCTTCTTATTATTTTTTTTTCCCAATTTATTCCAAACACAAAGTGTTTCACTTGGAACCATAGTAACAAATGAATGATTCGTGTTCGGTTCGGTGAGGTCAAAAATTCGTGATTTGGGTATAATTCGGGAATGATTCGGTACAACAAGAAAGCAAAAAAAAAAAAAAATACTTCCAAAAAAACGTAAAAAAAAAAAAAAAAAAAAAATTTTTTTTGAAAAAATTCAAAATTTTTTTTTTTTGGCGTTTTTTACGCGTTTTTATCGCGAATAATTCGTATCTCGCGTTTTATACGTTTTTCTGCGTATAATACGGTGTTCGGTGCGGTTATGGTGAAAAAACGTTTAATTCGCGAATAATTCGCGAATTAAACCCGAATCTTGTTACTATGCTTGGAACCCCACTCACTTGTAAGCAAGGTTAAACAAAACAGGCGTCTACAACACGAGGAGAGAGCAAATGCCGATCGCTGAGAACCGTTGGATTCAAATCAGATGGTTAAGAAGGGGCCAACACTACACAGTGAACAGTGCAAAACCCTTCCCAGGTTATATGTATTAAAGAGATTAGGGCATGACCCGATTTATTCTCCAAAAAAAATGTGCTCAGAGATCAAAATTTATATTTTTTTGAAACTTTTTACTATTTTAATTTTTAGATAGGTACAAAATTATTATTTTTAGATGATCAAGATTTTGTATAAAACAACGATTTGATATCTATCGAAAAAATAATAACATTAAAAAATATAAAATTTGATCTTTAAGCACATTTAATATGGAAATAATATTGAGAAGTTGAGATCGATTTTTTAGACTTTAAAACTTACATACAAATGTGAGGCATTGTTGGGACATGAAAAAAATGGAATATTTTAACCATACTCAAAGAAAATATAGAAATTTCAGATATTCTATATATTATTGTAAAAGCTTCTGAAGCAAAATTACTGAACCTTTTTGTGTTTCCTGAAATGTTTGATTTGAGAAAGTATTGAAAGTAGGCACTGAAAGTATGACACGCGACGTCTATACGTGCATGCGTGCTATTTTTCTTTCAATTTCTGTGAGGATGCTATTTTACATTACATCGATCAAAATTGTTTCTTTTATTCCATTTTTTCTTTTTCTTATTTTAAATTCTAATTTAAGATGCACAATATCGTTTCTTCAAAGGTGTTGGGGACCAATCTACTTTTTGTATCAAAACTTATGAACACGTACAGTTGTTCCATTGGGGCGCTTAATATATCACAATATTTGGTACAACCATTTGCTTATACCACTAAGTAAGCTTAATTTGTTATAAATCACAGGATCTTAGCAAATCGACAGTCTGCACAGAGGTCTCGCGTACGAAAGTTGCATTACATCTCGGAGCTGGAGCGAAACGTGCAATCGTTACAGGTATGTCATTGAATTTCTCAAATATTTTTTCTAATACTATTAATTTCAGATATTTTTTGAGATTGTTTCCGATTAATTAAGATGAATATGATTTAAAATATATAACTATTATAGGTACAATTACAAAATTAAAACTTAAATATCTGATATGAATTTAAACCGAAACCGATATTGTAATGAATAATATATGAATTTGATTAAATTATCTGATCCCCCCACAACCAAATCCAACCTAATACTTGTGTAAATACCGATATAATGCTAATACAATTCTTTATAATTAATTAATAGAAAACATAGATTAATAACTACGGAAATGCAACCACCTCAAACATAGATTAATTTCAGATATTCTTTATATATATATGAGGAGGGCTCAAATGCCCCAATGCTTCATGCCCCATTCGTGCCCCAACATCTATATCTTCAAATGCAAAGTTCAAACAGATGATCCAATCAACATGATATTCATGTTAAAATATGATTGGAGACCAAATTTTATATTTTTTGAAATTTTTTTACTATTTTTTAAGATAGGTACAAAATCAGAAAATTCTGAACCATCTAAAAACAATGATTTTGTACCTATCTTAAAAAATAGTAAAAAAATTCCAAAAAATATAAAATTTGGTCTCCAATCATATTTTAACATGGATATCGTGTTGATCTGTTCGGATTATCTGTTTGAACTTTGCATTTGAAGATATAGATGTTGGGACACGAATGGGCATGAAGCATTGGGGCATTTGAGCCCTCCTCTCTCTCTCTCTCTCTCTCTCTCTATATATATATATATATATATATATATATCATTCTAAATTCTAATATCTCACATATTTACCTAATATAACTTAAATATATATTAAACATATTCAAATTTCAAATTAATTATGTTTTAAGAATTTAGAAGCTATAATTAATCAATAATTAATTTAAGCTGGACTCATTCTTCCTATACCCCACTTTGACAATGGATAACAACATTAAGCCATGTTTTTCTGACTATCCTAACGTGTCCCCTGCCACCATCTCTTCGAGCCCAATTGCGACCGCAACCTTGGCCACGCCTTCTCCTACCATCCCGCACAAACAACCACCGCGACCGTTAGCACTCCTACTACCAGAAGCTGGCTATAATAATGAGGTAGCGAGTCATGCGGTAGATAACAAGAGAGGTTATAAAAAGTGCAATGGGCTCCGCGTCCATCCAATTCGCTTTAGTGTCCATGCGCGCTAGATCTGCACAAATATTTAAGCGGATACATATACAAATATTAAAGCGACATGCACAGATCCTAAAGCGAATCAGACAAACGTGGAGCCCATCAGACTCAAATTGTTCCCGCGTGCAATGGGCGCAAGCGAGAGCCGGAGAAGAAAAAAGTCCAATCCAAATGTGGATAATGAGTCCAATTTTAATTAATTATTAATTAATTGTATCTTTTAGAACCATTAAATAATTAATTTAAAATTTAGACATATTTGATATATATTTAAATTATATTGGATAAATATGTGGGTTATTATAATTTAGAATAGTAAATACATAATTATAGAATTTAGAGTGGTAAATACGTAATTTCATAGTTTTTTGAGTGGTATATGAAATTCCCCCTTTATAATAATATCATGTCATATGTTAAGAAATAAATTAATACCCATCTTCAATATTTTACTTACAAGAAATGTATCTCTCCTCCTGAATTCAAAAAGCTTTTAACAAAATAACTAAAAACTTAAATATCTAATTCCAATACTTTTCTGTTACACCATGATACAAATTAATTTAGAGTTTTTATTTTTATTTTACTATATATGTACCATGTTATACCGTAATATTTTGAACAAGAACAATAGTATAATTTTAATTTTGAAAATTAAGATATTACCATCGATTCCTAATAAATTCGAAACTTACCATGTGCGCATGATGCGCACCACAGAGCTGCGCACCACAGTCATAAGTAGCTCTGTGGTGCGCATGACTTATTAATTTCTTTTCATAACTTATATTATATATGTTATTTTATTTGAGATTATTGTTTTTGAGATTTTTGTTAACTTCAATTAACTTTTATGATATTTTATTTTACGTTGTCAATTGAAAACATTTTGATTATTAGTACCAGTTTCTAATATCAGAATAATACAATAGATAATATAACCAAAATATAGTCGTTAATATCAAATATAAGACGCAAACTGGTAATATCAAATTAATACGATAAACAACAAAAGTCACTAATATGAATTAAAAGTTTGTCACATGACAACAAGTCTCCAACTATATATTTGGACGACGGGGTCCACGGCTTAAGCAATTTCTTCTTTCTCTGAGGACGGTCGTCCAATAACTGCTGGATGAGCGTATATGTCGGACATGGTGGATCTGGCACCTGTGTATCCTCCTAGATCTCCCCCAATAGTACCTAGCTCCTCAGAGGGTCTGGATCTGCCCCGGACTGAAAATAACTTCACGTGTCCTTGGTAGTGTACACTGGTTGATAGGAGACATCCTGCTCAAAATGTGTCTTCTCCATCGGTCCTCATGTGCTGGTGCACTCTCTTGTAGCTGCTCCTGTACGTGTAAAACATAGGAAATTAGTAATCCTCCTCCTGTGTGTATGCATCATAATCGGAACCCAAGTAGAACGCGAAGAGGTCTAGTGCTGCGGGCTACTCATTCTCTCCCTGCAATGAATTATTAATTAGCTTTTACAATTTTGATTAAACTAAAACTTGTTCGATAAAAGCCGAACGTACCAGTGCGCTCCCAGCTGCTGCAAATGCTGCCTGAGGAGTCAGCGCATCATGAACCTCTTGGAATGTCGGTTGTGGGGGTGCTCATCATCTCCGTAGAATTGTTATCATCGATGAATTGCAATTTGTCATATTCTGGGAGACCTGCCAATATGTCAAGACCCTATCGGGCTGGTGCCCGTACCCGGCGATGATGACTTGCGGTGCACTCAAGCACAACATGTATTTGCTAATCTTTTTCCGCCCTCTCGTGACTGTCATTTTCGCCTGGATTTAGACACACACTAAATGTTCAAGTGTGTAAAAAAAAAAATAGTTCAAATAAACATTGCAATTTTCATTATTTTTTCTAATAAACATGAGTTTGAATATCTTACAATCTGTGTAGCTGGGCCAACACTGGGAATATATCCGTGCGTAGCTGTAGTCGTGTCCCGCTGTAGATGAAGCGGCTTTTTGTTTATGTCGAAAATCCAACCGTGCAGGAGGACCGTTAATGCACAATAATCTCGATACCAATCCCGACACCCTGTCATATAGGTTGAAAGCAAACTCTTGATCGGGAACCATGTGCTCATCTATATGCTCTAACAGATGCATGTAGTCAGTGTGGATCGTTCTCCAATTCTTGCCTGTTCATGTTTGTGCATGTCCACTTGTGAAGCTCGTGCCAAAGTGCCTCCGGGATAGGCTTGGGGACATGAATAGGTTGAGCCATGCTAAACTGCCTCACTACCCATCCCGGGTAATAGTCTCGACCACTTGATTGAAGATGAACGATACATGAGCAAACCAAAAGAAAATAAGCGATACGCTAAGAAAATTAATAAGCAGTACACTACGGAAATAATTGGTACCTGAGCAAACTAGTACTGGCGCTGCTCGAAGCATCTACATGGTAGCTAATATAGGAAGGAGTGGCGAACATCCTCTAAATTCTCGACACGCTGATCGTATGACTGCCACTCGACTTAATAATCCGGAGTCATCTGCTCAAATTGACTCCGAAAAAATGCAACTCACATAAGTTTTCCATGCAGGGTGCTGACATAAGTCTTCTTAGAGCACCACCTCGACGCATACGCCTGACAAGTCTCAGCGCACGGACGACCCCATTATGGCGCCCATCCTTGCTCCAGGTGCTACGGGCGGCCAAAGGGGAATATGGTCCACAATAAAAAATTAAAATTAAAATAAATGGTACCTTTTACCGAAAATTAACGCTGCTTTCACCCCTTTCACAATTTTTTTACTCCATATGCGCATGACCCCTTATATAGGCCATAGTCATGCGCACTACATAACTGTGCGGACGTGGTAACTTATGAATTTTTTAGAAATCAATGGTAATGTCAGAATTCTGAAATATTGAGGTGGTAACTAAAAAAAATTCAGGTTTTGAAGTAATTTTTAATTTATATTATAATAATATATTATGTGAGATGTTTAAGAAATAATAATTATATTTAAGAATAAAGAATTCCTCAAATGCTTGTGACATGTACTGGCTCCGGATTTGAACCAGACTCGATAATTCACAAACAAATTATGAGTATCTATTTATCCGGAACCAAAATAATAGACCCAAAATTCTACTATATATTAGATGTGGTTTCCTGATTCGGACCCGATCTGATTTGAAAATAATAAATATATATTGATCGAAATTCAGACCCTAATATTTTTAGTGTACGAGTTCAAATATATTAGTATCCGGACCCTTCAGATAGCACCTCTAGGCACGACTATTTGCCATTATTCAAACTGAAAGCAGACCGTTTAGATGATATCAAAAACTGTAAGATTGTTAATCTAAATTTATGACCTGCCTGTGATACCGAAATAATGACAGTGGATGCAAACCATTAATTTCAGAATGAGGTAACGACGTTAGCTCCTCGAGTGGCGTACCTCGACCACCAGCGCACACTCCTTACGATTAGCAATGGTCACCTCAGACAAAAGATGGCGTCTTTCAATCAAGATCAAATGTTCAAAAAGAGTAAGTGCTCTCAACAATTTAATCTTTTATTTTTTTCTCAAAAAAAACAATTTAGTCTTTTTAATCATGAGAAGTATGTTGTTTTTGTTAATTTGGTTTCTTACGGAAACCTCTGCTGTGATTAACATGATTGATGTTGCATTGAGCAAGGTTTTACCGCTTTAATTAGGCGGTGGAAGTATTATAAATGCAGTAACTCGTGAAAATCAAACATTTGATAGTTATTGTAAGTTTATCCACAATCTGTATAAGAAGTAATATTTTCTTAATCGTAAAATACTTTCACAAATATCTATATCAAATAAGATTGGTTTTTGTAAGATTTATAATAAAATATTTAAACCTAATAAGGTTTATGAAGAGATAGGTTGAATAATGGCAAATAGAATATCTAATAAAATTGGCCGATTGAACCATGGTACAGATAGAATACAGTGGATGCATGCAAACCATCATATCACTACTGGTACAGATACATACAGTTTGTATATATTGATTGAACCATGGTTTTGAGAATTGGCCGATTCCGAGCTGACTCGGCCGAGTCGGAACAGAATTGGCCGGTGCCGAGCTGAATATTGCTCGATTTACACGGTTAGACGAATTTGATATGGAAAATCGTCGGAATCGGGCCTAACTCGTGGAATTGGCCGAGAGTTGTAAGGGAAAGTGGGTTGAATCAGAAAGTTTCAATTAAGTGGGCCTAAGTTTGGTTATTATACTGTGCCGTTATTTATTTAATATCTATTTTTAAGCAAGATGTTTCAATTTTAGACCAAATCTGTTGTTTTTCAATTAAAAGTCTGGAATTAGTTTTTTTATTAATCCAATTTAAGCAATATTTAATGTACTCAAGTAAAGCTAATTTTTTTACCACAATAAAGCTAAAATCTAATGTGAAGTGAGCTGTAATGAACCCGTGATTATTTTTTTAATTTTTTAATTAAAATGTTTATATTTTATTTTATTAGTAGATATATATGTGTAAGAATTGACCTTAATACTATTTTTGGACTAATTATTTTTTTACAATATTTTTCCTATTTTTATTATACAAAACAAGTTTTTTAATAAAAAAACCGAGTTCCTGAGTTGACTCAGCCGATTCCGACCGATTCCTCCAGTTCCAAATCAAGAGTAGGCTATCCGATTCCGATTTCAATTTTCGGAACCTTGGATTGAACAAACTGTACAACGAGGTCTATGAGATTTTATGAGAAAAAAAGGTACACCGAGAAAGGTAAAATAATAAACTGAATCTGAAACTTGGGTAAAATAGAAAACTGTTCTGAAATTTGGGTCACTTAATTATTTTTCTATATACCAATGCATCACTGTTTCTACTTAGGAATGCATGTTCACATGTAAAATACATGTCCTGTATCATATCTTGTGGCCTAGTTGGCAAGTTAATTAAGCTAGGAATCCGAGATTCACAACATTTCTTATGAATTGATGTTTATTTTGATTTTGTTTTGTTATGTGAACTGGAGATGAGTATAATGCGCTATTGAAAGAACAAGAGCAATTGAATCATTTGCTTCAACAACAGCGACAAAATGCACAGAAAATGATACTACCAGACGATGAGCTTGATGGCGATCTTGACTCTGAATCCATAACAGTGGAAAGTAGCAGAGATCAGAAAGATCTGCCGGGACATAGCTAGCTTTAGCTCTTCTTCCTTTCAGCTCCGCCTTATAGTTTTTACTGGTATATATATATATATATATATAGGTAAACTCAATATATAATTTTATTACATTGCAAATATTACAATACTTTTCAAATGTATATTCCCTATCTCTATTCACCACCACCACCATCACAACAACAATATAATGGATGTATATATTAAGTTCTCTAAAATTTTAGGTTAGTTGCGAGCCATGGAGGAAATGTACTTGAAAATCTATAATTTTATCGTTGTTTAATCGCAGTATTTATCAGGATATCAAGATCAACGGTTTAGATATTTTGTGAAAAGTGGTGTTGCTTTTCTTTTGCAGGGAGCTGAACTATATATATGAAGTGTGTTGCAGGAAAAGCAACGTAGGAAGCACATGAGGTGGATGCAAAATATTATATATATAATTGTAAGCCATCTCCCATTTTTGTTTTCAAAATTTTTACCAGCAAGATACGTAAAAAGATGCGGAAAATACATTTCTTAGCAGATACCAATTTTGTTTACAGAAAAAAGTAAAACAAAATTTAACATTTTTGAGGATTAATTTGTAATTTGATGAGGTTGTTTTACAAAATATCTCGGATACAATCTTAAGGTTCCTTTTTTTTGTGAGGTGCAGCTGTGGATTGTTCAGTCAGTATATGCATGCCTATATACTTGTAAATTGAAAAGATTACAGTTAATATTTTGAAACACGTCTCTCCTGTAAAGACCAATTGTTATTGAAAATGAAATAATAAAGTTGAATTCATATGGATATTAATTACCTTATGTACTATTTATATCCCTTACAATTGTGCAGTAAAAGATGTTTAGATAGCACACAGATCAAGCCTAAAAAATTATCAAACATGCATGTTTGTGGATAAACACTAAAAATAACTTCAATGGCGAAATATATATGAAACACATCTGATAAACAACTACAATCAAACACAAAAATATAAAATAACAAGAAATTAAACACAAGAAAATAAAAGAGAGAATAATTTTTACGTGAGAATTCTTTAGAAAAACTACGAAAGCACAGTGTAATAAAATATCATTATACTTGAAGTCTTTACAATACAAAAAATTATCAAGTTAATAACACTCACTCAATTACTTCTCTTATAAGAGTAGAACTAGGGTGCTCTCGAGTTCACCAAGCCCTTGGTGAACTCAAGTCCAAAACTCATCGGATCGGCTTCAAACGACGAATCCGACCGTTGAAACCCGTCTACCTTACGAGTGATGCGTCTACATGCAAAAATTTTAAATTTTGAAATTAATTTTGCATAGAGTCAAGTGGTCAAAAAACGTCAAAAAATGAATGCATTAAAATTAATTTATTAACTTTCTAATTTTGACCACTTGACTCTATGCAAAATTAATTTCAAAATTTAAAATTTTTGCATGTAGACGCATCACTCGTAAGGTAGACGGGTTTCAACGGTCGGATTCGTCGTTTGAAGCCGATCCGATGAGTTTTGGACTTGAGTTCACCAAGAACTTGGTGAACTCGAGAGCACCCTAGTTCTACTCCTCTTACAAATTCATACACTAATTTTAAAATTATCTAAGAATGAGGCTGTAGTAATATGCATATATATTATTGACCAACCCGTGCTATGAATCATCTCTATTTTCAAAGTCCAAAAAGTCAATTCAAAAGTTGAGCATGATCCTCATATGAAAATGTAATGGTTTGAATCGATTGTTTGCACTTTAAAAATAGAGATATAGAAGCATAGCACAGATCGATCTGTAATATACATGTTATTGATAATATCCTCACTCATTATGTAATATATTTTGATGGATTAAAATAAAATATAAAAATCTAAGGGCCTGTTCGGCTGTGATCAAAACCATAGGAATTATCCATAATTTGATTCATGTTGAAATTTTTTCCTACACACCGTTCGGTTACATATATTTTGGATATTGGAATTAAAATCTGTTCCCACTTTTGTTCCCATCTCTTTGTTATTTGATGGGAAAAATACAATTTGATTGGACTGCATTATTTTTTTCCTATCTGTTATTGCTTGATGTTTCTCTCTCCATTAAAACAATATTAATGCAATTAACTCATAAAAATAAACTACCAGCAAATTAATTATGTAATAGCACGTTGATTTTTATTTTATTTTTGGAAAAACATGGTTGCTATAATGCTATTAGAGCATATATATCAAAAACAATTTTGTCAGATAATCTCTATTCCTTTTAATAAAAATAAAAAATGATGAAGTATTTTTGAATTATGTATGTATTTAAGAAAATAAATATTTTTATTGTTATATTGCTTTTAATCAATGTTATTAAATTATAATATATATTTTATTAATAAGAATAATTATATAATATCAAGCATTTTAGAAATAAATAAAATTTTCCGCATGTAATCTCACGGTACAACCGAACATTCATTTCAACACATTCTCGTACATACTCGTACATTCATTTCAAAATTCATCTAAAATAAAATATATTTTCAAAGTTAGTTGCCACTTCTGTTTTATTTTTTTATAAATGTTTCTAATTATATATTTATAAAATAATAAGAAATAAGTAATAATTAAGAAGTAATAAGTAATGTTTATATTTATAAAATAATAATTAATAAGCAACATTATGTTATTATTTAATATATTTTATTTAATTTACATTATTAATAATTTTATTAATAAAAAATTGTATAATATCAAGCATTTAGAAAGAAAAATACGATTTCCCACAAACTAATCCCACGGTACAACCGAACACCCATTTCAGCACATTCCTATAATCAATTCTGTGCGTACCCGTACCCATGAGTTCCCACTTTTTTAAAAACGGGTTCCCATCCCTGTTAAATCTATCCCGTATAATTCCGTAACAAACGAACAGGTCCTAAAGGATGACATCAAAATAAGACTTAGTTCATTCGAAAAGAAAAAACTTGGTCCCATGTAGAAAAAAAATATTCTTTTGTTCTCTCCCTTTTTCCTTTCTCTATTTAACCCTTCCTGTGAAAGCTACATGCGCCGAAGCGAAATTATTTCTCTTTTAGGCTTCAATATATCAACAAAAAATCAACAAAAAAGAAGCTTTCTATTAGGAGATCTAATAATTTTTTTCTTTAAATAATCTTCTGAGTAGCTTGCACTTACAGAAAATGGCCTAATGTCATTTATATTTTTGGAAATTTCAAACTGGAAACTGTAAGAAAAAAATGGCATCCGCTGTTGGGCCACTCAAGA
>JAJGRW010000275.1:0-28255 GCA_025461045.1 Carex parvula | reverse complement strand
ATTATATATATACAATTTTTATAGCGAACTATATTTGTAACTCTATATAAAAATTAGAATGAGAGTTTGAAAATAAAATAAAATTACTCGTGTAAAGAAAATATTTCGTACGACACGTAATAATATTCGTACGACACGGTAAACACGTAATAATATTCGTACGACACGGTAAAAAAATCAGAAAACAAATCAGAAAACAGCAAAAAAAAAAAAAATTTCTACCGTGCCCGTCCTGCCCGTGCCCGCTGTACCCTTGCCCGTTGTACCCGTCTACCCGCAACGGGCACGGGTTTGAGACGGGCAGGGCGGAGTTTTTCAAAAAAAAACCCGCCTATCCGTGCCCGTTGTACCCGCCTACCCGTTGTACCCGTACCCGTCTGCCGCTGCCCGGGACGGGTACGGGTCTGCCCTGCCCGAGGTACCCGTTAGCAGATGCCTAGTCTGCAGCAGCTTTGGATTTGGGCCGATTAGATTAGCAAAGCTATTAGATTGCACCTTTTTTGTTGTGAGAAAAAGTGTATGTCGTCTTTTGAGCATGGAGAGAGTCCGAAATAGTTATTATAAGTTATTATTATAAACAATGATAATTTTTCATCGAAACTCTTGAGAATTTATTCGCTGATATCAAATATTTAATTGTTTTAATTTAAAAAATTACTTTTTTATTAATCAAATGCCTCTACTTTTTTGCCTTCATTATACCTTCCCTTCTAAATTTTAATAACAAAATTTAAAACTTATATGCTAAAATTAAACCACTAAATGTAATATTATTTCTCTGCATTCACATCAAAAGTGGTGCCAATTATCAATTTTATTTTGATAAGAATACATAAATGGAAAAATCAACGTTCATAATTTATCTATATCAATGTTTCTTTGCAAGCTTTTGATATTGATGAATTGATCAAAACAAATTTGAGATGTTGTAATCTTTGTATGTACATAGGGAAAATAATATAGATAAAAATTAACAGTTTTATTTTGAATTTTGGGTATTGAAATTTAAATTTTTAAGACTCTTTATTTACTTGCGGGAAAGGACAACAATACCAAGCTATTGTTAATGCTATGCTAAAGAACGTGATAATATTAATAAGAGGAGGCGTTTCAAACATTACTGCCTTCAATTCTTATCCTACTTCATATTTTCTATTTTTTGTTTTCAACGGCTAAAACTGTTGATCACCAACCGGTCAACAGATATCTATACTTAAATGTGTTTGTAGATGAACTTCTATAATTTTGAAATTTTTCTACTATTTTTTTTAAATAAGTACAAAAAAATTGTTTTTGAACGGTATAGAAACAGTGATTTTGTCTATCTTGAAAATTAGTAAAAGTTCAAAAATTATAAAATTTCATCACGAAGTATATTTTAGTATGGCTATCATGTTGAGCGGTTGGAACGACAGTTTGAACTGTGAAAATAAAAATATAAAATATGAGATATGCTGAGGTCGAAAGCCATGATGTATTGAACCCTCTTCTATAATAAATGTTAAAGAATTTACCTCAGCAACTGCCACAACTCGTAGAACTCAGGCAGTTCCGCCTCCAAGGTGCTTGTATTCGGCTGGATCACATCCATGAGAAGTGAAGAAATAAGATAACGAAAAGCGTTGTCTAGGTGATGAGATCTGTTGGTCCATATTCGTTATTGGGCCGATATTTACGTTATTGGGCCGCTCCGTAAATAGCGAACCCGATGTAAACTGCAGAGACCTCGCGTTTTCCAACTTAGTTTTTTTTTTAACCTTTGATTAGTAGCGCACCGTCAAAAATATTTTTCTATTAAAATATTTTATTTTTCTTTTGCAATTTAGTCCAATCTTACTATAATAGTAAAGACAGTCAATGCAATGATATCAACCGACAAAACCTTTTCTTTTCTAAAACAAGAGGCGGCTTTTCCCGCTTACGCGCGCGCGTGGGGATTTGAACGATCCTCCTTCCAAAAACAAACGAGATGTTTGCTTAAATATGTTGACTCCATGCAGCTAGTCTCTCGTCTCTCCACCATTCTCTCCATAATTAGCAAAAAACCAAGCCAGCAAATAATTAAATTAAACAAACAGCCAACGCCACCTTGTTGCCTAGACCAAACCTAACTGTTACAACTCAAGTACAATCCATAATGGCTGAGCGGCCACCTAAGGCACCACTTTACCATGTAAAGCAACCACCACCAACAAAGGAAGCAGACTCCGAAATTGCTGCTTGGGGCGGCAAGTTCTCCGAATTTTGTCGTGTGAAACGGGCCGCACACCGCAGTGCCGCTATTGAATCTACCTCATCAATGGATGGTCCTGAGTTTGACCGGCTTGATGATGACCTTTTCTTGACCATGTTCCCTGAAAACCAGGCCCGGTTGTCATCCTCCAATGTCATGCCTGAGGTATCAGAACATAACAGCAACACGATATGTGAGGCTGATGAGATAAAAGAATTAGATGAGGCAGATAGCGGCGAATACAAGGGAGAACCAGAGATGCTGACAAACGGGACCGAGGCTGAGGAGACATCGCCTTCTGAGGTCACCTCGTCGCTTGATGGAGAAGGTGCGCCTAGCACTGACCCTAAGAGGGTAAAGAGGTGGGTTAATTGGTCTCCGTTGGTTGTCTCCTAGGATATATACCAAGGATCATAACATGGAATATTTCAAATAATTAGGTTTTTTTGGTTGGTGGGTGATTAATTGCCCACCAAATAATACGGTTTAATTTGATCGGACGGGTTTATATTGGTTCGAAATACAATTAAGGATGTTGATGAATTCTTCAAACTAGTATCGCTGGTCTCGGAGGTCAATAGTCACAAATACAAACAAGAGAAAAAGAAAATAAGTAGGGTTAAAACGCTCCTGCGTATGTGCTACAATCACGCTTCACATTCTTATTTTGGCTTGGAGAACTTAAGGAGTATTAGAACACATAGTAACAAGATTCGTAAATTATTCGTGAATAATTCAGATTTGAACTGGTCCCGAAGCAATCTCTGTATTATTCGATTTTTCGAACTTTTTCCAAATTATTCATGAATAATTCACGAATTTTACAAACTTTTTCCAAATTTTTCGAATTATTTGCGATTTTTTTTGCTCTTTAGGTTGCAGGTAAGTATACAAATCTATCCGATTTTTCTCCAAATTATATTCGAATTATTCTCGAATTACGAATTTTTGACTCTACCGAACCTTTCCTGAATCATTAAGTTATCACTGTGCTAGAACATACGTATGTTCTTTTTCTTTAGACTAGGGGTGTTCAAACGGTCAGTTCGGTTGAACCCGAAGTAAAATGATCAAACCAAACTTTTCTTCGGTTTTCAAATATAGAACCGGACCGATTAAACATATCAACAGATTAAGAACCAAACCGAAGTAAATATATTGGTACCATTATTAATGCAAAGAACACATTGTCATGCACAATAATTGAAGTTCGGTTCGGTTGGGTTCGGTTTAGTTTAATGACATCATTATAATACCGATAACTCAGAGTCAATCCAATATAAACCAGTCGGTTCGGTTTAGTCGGTTTTGAAAAGTCTAAACCGAACTGAACCATTTAAACCGAAATAATTCAAAATTTCAACGAACCGATCTATTTAAACCAAAAAACCAATCCATTTAAACTGGAATTATCTGATTAAGTTAAAAACCGAACAAACCGAACCGTTTAAACACCCCTGCTTTAGACAATGCCTTTTCTTTTTCTTTTTCTTTCATCCCTTCCCACTCCCTACACGCCGAAAGACATCTTCTTATTATTTTTTTCCCAATTTATTCGAAACACAAAGTGTTCACTTGGAACCCCACTCACTTGTAAGCAAGGTCAATACAAAACAGGCGTCTACAACACGAGGAGAGAGCAAATGCCGATCGCTGACAACTGTTGCATTCAAATCAGATGGTTAAGAAGGGGCCAACACTACACAGTGAACAGTGCAAAACCCTTCCCAGGTTATATGTATTAAAGAGATTAGGGCATGACCCGATTTATTCTCCAAAAAAAATGTGCTCAGAGATCAAAATTTATATTTTTTTTGAAAACTTTTTACTATTTTAATTTTTAAGATAGATACAAAATTATTATTTTTAGATGATCAAGATCTTGTATAAAACAACGATTTGATATTTATCTAAAAAATAATAAAATTTGATCTCTAAGCACATTTAATATGGAAATAATATTGAGAGGTACAAATCGATTTTTTAGACTTTGAAAACTTACATAAAAATGTGAGGCATTATTGGGACACGAAAAAATGGAATATTTTAAGCATACTCAAAGGAAATATAGAAATTTCAGATATTCTATATATTATTGTAAAAGCTTCTGAAGCAAAATTACTGAACCTTTTTGTGTTTCCTGAAATGTTTGATTTGAGAAAGTATTGAAAGTAGGCACTGAAAGTATGACACGCGACGTCCTATACGTGCATGCGTGCTATTTTTCTTTCAATTTCTGTGTGCATGCTATTTTACATTACATCGATCAAATTGTTTCTTTTATTTCATTTTTTTTCTTTTTCTTTTTTAAATTCTAATTTAAGATGCACAATGTCTCGTTTCTTCAAAGGTGTTGGGGACCAATCTAGCTACTTTTTGTATCAAAACTTATGAATACAGTTGGATTAATACTTTCAGTTGGTCCATTGAGGCGCTTAATCACAATATTTGGTACAACCATTTGCTTATACCACTAACTAAGCTTAATTTGTTATAAATCACAGGATCTTAGCAAATCGACAGTCTGCACAGAGGTCTCGCGTACGAAAGTTGCATTACATCTCGGAGCTGGAGCGAAACGTGCAATCGTTACAGGTATGTCATTGAATTACTCAAATATTTTTTCTAATACTATTACTTTCAGATATTTTTCTGAGATTGTTGCCGATTAATTAAGATGAATATGATTTAAAATATATAACTATTGTAGATACAGTTACAAAATTAGTACTTAAATATCTGATTCGAAACCGAAACTGATATTGTAATGAGTAATATATGAATTTGATTAAATTATCTGATCCCCCACAACCAAATCCAACTCAATACTCGTGTAAATACCGATATAATGCTAATATAATTCTTTATAATTAATTAATAGAAAACATAGATTAATAACTACGGAAATGCAACCACCTCAAACATAGATTAATTACTTTCAGATATTCTTTATATATATATATATAGAGTATGGCTAAATTGCTGCCGGCAGCATTCTGGCCAGCTGCTGCCGGGGGCAATTCGGTCATTTCCGGTGTTCAAAACAACAAATTTTTTTATACAGATATGTTCTAAATATTAAAATCTACTTGGAGACCAAATTTTACATTTTTTGGAATTTTTTAGCTATTTATTAGGCCACTTTGAAATTGGCTGATCCGGGTGAACAGTGCACCAAAATTCTGGACCGTGTGATCTGGAATTTTCAAAGTGGCTTAATAAATAGTAAAAAAATTCCAAAAAATGTAAAATTTGGTCTCCAAGTAGATTTTAATATTTAGAACACGTTGAACGGTTCAGATTTGTTGTTTGAACACCGAAAATGACCGAATTGCCCCCGGCAGCAGCTGGCCAGAATGCTGCCGGCAGCAATTTAGCCATACTCTATATATATATATATATATATATATATATATATATCATCCTAAATTCTAATATCTCACATATTTATCTAATATAACTTAAATATATATTAAACATATTAAAATTTGAAATTAATTATGTTTTAAGAATTTAGAAGCTATATATAATTAATCAATGATTAATTTAAGCTGGACTCATTCTCTCTCGCTTTGACAATGGATAACAACATTAAGCCATGCTTTTCTGACTACCCTGACGTGTCCCCTGCCACCATCTCATTCGAGCACAATTGCGACCGCAACCTTGGCCACGCCTTCTCCTACCATCCCGCGCAAACAACCACCGCGACCGTTAGCACTCCTGCTACCAGAAGCTCGCTGTAATAATGAGGTAGCGAGTCATGTGGTAGATAACGAGAGAGGTTATAGAAAGTGCAATGGGCTCCGCGTCCATTCAATTCGCTTTAGTGTCCATGCGCGCTAGATCTGCATAAATATTTAAGCGGACGCATACAAATATTAAAGCGACATGCACCGATCCTAAAGCGAGTCAGACAAACGTGGAGCCCATCAGACTCAAATTGTTCTCGTGTGCAATGAGAGCAAGCGAGAGCCGAAGAAAACAAAAAGTCCAATCCGAATGTGGATAATAAATCCAATTTTAATTAATTATTAGTTAATTGTAGCTTTTAGAATCATTAAATAATTAATTTAAAATTTGGACATATTTGATATATATTTAAATTATATTGGAGAAATATGTGGGTTATTATAATTTAAAATACTAAATACATAATTATAAAATTTGAAGTGGTAAATATGTAATTTCAAAGTTTTTTTGAGTGGTATATGAAATTCTCCCTTTATAATAATATCATGTCATATGTTAAGAAATAAATTAATATCCATCTTCAATATTTTACTTTACAAAAAATGTATCTCTCCTGAATTCAAAAAGTTTTTAACAAAATAACTAAAAACTTAAATATCTAATCAATACTTTTCTGTTACACCATGATACAAACTAATTAAGAGTTTTTATTTTTATTTTACTATGTACCATATTATACAGTAATATTTTGAACAAGAACAATAGTATAATTTTGATTTTTGAACTGAAATTATTATAGTTACCACATTAATATTTTAAAAGTACGATATTACCATCAAATCCTAATAAATTTAAAACTTATCATGTGCGTATGATGCTCACCACGTACAGAGCTGCGCACCACAGTCATGCGTAGCTCTGTGGTGCGCATGACTTGTTAATTGCTTGTCATAACTTATATTAATATATCCGTGCATAGCTGTAGTCGTCGTGTCCCGGTGTATATGAAGCCGCTTTTTGTTTATGTCGAAAATCCAACCGTGCAGGAGGACCGTTAATGCACAATAATCTTGATACCATATAGGTCGAAAGCAAACTCTTGGTCGGGAACCATGTGCTCATCTATATGCTCTAACCGATGCATGTAGTCAGTGTGGATTGTTCTCCACTTCTTGCCTGTTCATGTTTGTGTCCACTTGGGAAGCTCGTGCCAAAGTGCCTCCGGGATAGGCTTTGGGGACATGAATAGGTACGGTTGAGCCATGCTAAACTGCCTCATTACCCGTCCCGGATAATAGTCTCGACCACATGATTGAAGATGCGCGATACATGAGCAAACCAAAAGAAAATAAGCGATACACTAAGAAAATAAGCGGTACACTACGGAAATAAGTGGTACCTGAGCAAACTAGTACTGGCGTTGCTCGAAGCGTCTACATGGTAGCTGATATAGGAAGGAGTGGCGACGAACATCCTCTAAATTCTCGACACGTTGATCGTATATATGACTACCACTCGACTTGATAATCCGGAATCATCTGCTCAAACTGACTCCGAAAAAATGCAACTCACATAAGTTTTCCGTATGGGGTGCTGACATAAGTCTTCTTAGAGCACCACCTCGACGCATACGCTGGACAAGTCTCAGCACACAGACGACCCCATTATGGCGCCCATCCTAGCTTGCTCCAGGGGCTGCGGGCGGCCAAAGGGGAATATGGTCCACAATAAAAAAAATTAAAATTAATTAAAATTTTAAAATAAAAAAGTACCTTTTACCGAAAATTAACGCTGCTTTCACCCCTTTCACAATTTTTTTACTCCATATGAGCATAACCCCTTATATAGGCCATAGTCATGCGCACTACATAACTGTGCATGACTGTGCGGACGTGGTAACTTCTGATTTTTTTAGAAATCAATGGTAAGGTCAGAATTTTGAAATATTGAGGTGGTAACTAAAAAAATTCAGGATTTAAAGTAATTTTTTTATTAATTTATATTATAATAATATATTTATGTGAGATGTTTAAGAAATTATAATTATATTTAAGAATAAAGGGTTTCTCAAATGCTTGTGACATGTACTCGCTCCGATTCTGAACCATACTCGATAATTCACAAACAATATGAGTATATATCTATTTACCCGGAACCAAAATAATTAATAGACCCGAAATTCTACTATTAGATGTGGTTTCTTGATCCGGACCCGATCCATTTTGAAAATAATAAATATATGGATCGAAATTCAAACCCGAATATTTTTAGTGTACGAGTCCAAATATATTAGTATCCGGACCCTTCAGATAGCACCTCTAGGCACGACTATTTGCCATTATTCAAACTGAAAGCAGACCGTTTAGATGATATCAAAAACTGTAAGATTGTTAATCTAAATTTATGACCTGCCTGTGATACCGAAATAATGACAGTGGATGCAAACCATTAATTTCAGAATGAGGTAACGACGTTAGCTCCTCGAGTGGCTTACCTCGACCACCAACGCACACTCCTTACGATTAGCAATGGTCACCTCAGACAAAAGATGGCGTCTTTCAATCAAGATCAAATGTTCAAAAAGAGTAAGTGCTCTCAACAATTTAATCTTTTTAATCATGAGAAGTATATATGTTGTTTTTATTAATTTGGTTTCTTACGGAAACCTCTGCTGTGATTAACATGGTTGATGTTGCATTGAGCAAGGTTTTACCGCTTTAATTAGGCGGTGGAAGTATTATAAATGCAGTAACTTGTGAAAATCAAACATTTGATAGTTATTGTAAGTTTATCCACAATCTGTATAAGAAGCAATCTTTTCTTAATCGTAAAATACTTTCACAAATATCTATATCAAATAAGATTGGTTTTTATAAGATTTATAATAAAATATTTAAACCTAATAAGGTTTATGAAGAGATACTCAAGTAATTTATTAGTAATGATTAAAACAGAATTCCTCGGGGGAATGAACTCCAGGAAGATCCGGCAATATATAGAAGAAAAAAAAATTCAGATAAAAGTTAATACGAAAATATTTCAAGAAGATATTTTTATTTATTTATAATATTAAGAATCCAATATGATTTCTAAGTATTTCAAACAAAATATTTTAACTTGAGTTATAATTTGAGGTTTTGAGTCAATTGGAAAATAGGCTTATGGATTTATCTTTTCCTTTTCATATATATGACATGCATGAAATTGTATATTAACACAATATGTGTCATTTTAGAATTTCAAATTTAGAGGGCAACTTGGCATAATACAACGTTTGGAGAGATTTTGTTGAAGATTATCACTAATAGAGCCGGAACCAGACTTTCAAACTACGGAGGTCGAACATATAAACATTTCTCTGGAGAACGGGATCAATATCACAGTTTTATAACATTTTACTCTAGATTATATAGAAAATCATATATAAATACAATTTAAAAAAAAAAAAAGTTAATTGACTCCCATTTTTGGTTCTTCAATCCACTTCTGAGCACTGGTAAGTACGAGGTCGGAGGTAGTAACAAGGTATGGGATTCAATTGACCCTCATTTATTTTTTTGTATTTATATGTGATTTTTTATATAGTTTAGAATAAAATGTTATAAATACTATAAAACTAACTCAATTCACAGCATAAAAAATTTATATAATTGATCCTGTTAAAATTTGCCCCCCATAATTTGAAGGTCTGGCTCCGTCTCTGAATATGTACACATCCATCAATACTGGTACAAATACATACAGTTTGTATATATTGATTGAACGATGGTTTTGAGAATTGGCCAATTCCGAGCTGACTCGGCCGAGTCGGAACGGAATTGGCCGGTGCCGAGCTGAATATTGCTCGATTTACACGGTTAGACGAGTTTGATATGAAAATCGTCGGAACCGGGCCTAACTCGTGGAATTGGCCGAGAGTTGCAAGGGAAAGCGGGTTGAATCAGAAAGTTTCAATTAAGTGGGCCTAAGTTTGGTTATTATACTGTGCCGTTATTTATTTAATATCTATTTTTAAGCAAGATGTTTCAATTTTAGACCAAATCTGTTGATTTTCAATTAAAAGTCTGGAATTAGTTTTTTTATTAATCCAATTTAAGCAATATTTAATGTACTCAAGTAAAGCTAATATTTTTTTACCACAATGAAGCTAAAATCTAATGTGAAGTGAGCTGTAAGGAACCGTGATTATTTTTTAATTTTTTAATTTTTTAATTAAAATGTTTATATTTTATTATATTAGATTATATAGTGTAAGAATTGACCTTAATACCTTTTTGGACTAATTATTTTTTTACAATATTTATCCTATTTTTATTATAGAAAACAAGTTTTTTAATAAAAAACCGAGTTTCTAAGTTGACTCGGCCAATTCCGACCTATTTCTCCGGTTCCAAGTCAAGAGTCGGCTATCGATCCAATTCCGATTTCGATTTTCGGAACCTTGGATTGAACAAAGTACAACGAGGTCTACGAGATTTTATGAGAAAAAAAGGTACACCGAGAAAGGTAAAATAATAAACTGAATCTGAAACTTGGGTAAAATAGAAAACTGTTCTGAAATTTGGGTCACTTAATTATTTTTCTATATACCAATGCATCACTACTGTTTCTACTTAGGAATGCATGTTCACATGTAAAATACATGTCCTGTATCATATCTTGTGGCCTAGTTGGCAAGTTAATTAAGCTAGGAATCCGAGATTGACAAGTACATTTCTTATGAATTGATGTTTATTTAAATTTTGTTTTGTTATGTGAACTGGAGATGAGTATAATGCGCTATTGAAAGAACAAGAGCAATTGAATCATTTGCTTCAACAACAACGACAAAATGCACAGAAAATGATACTACCAGACGATGAGCTTGATGGCGATCTTGACTCTGAATCCATAACAGTTGAAAGTAGCAGAGAGAAAGATCTGCCGGGACATAGCTAGCTTTAGCTCTTCTTCCTTTCAGCTCCGCCTTAATTATAGTTTTTACTGGTATATATATAGGTAAACTCAATATATAATTTTATTACATTGCAAATATTACAATACTTTTCAAATGTATATTCCCTATCTCTATTCACCACCACCATCACAACAACAATATAATGGATGTATATATTAATTTCTCTAAAATTTTAGGTTACTTGCGAGCCATGGAGGAAATGTACTTGAAAATCTATAATTTTATTGTTGTTTAATCGCAGTATTTATCAGGCATCAAGATCAACGGTTTAGATATTTTGTGAAAAGTGGTGTTGCTTCTTTTTCCTTTTTAACGGTAGATTCTTTTGCAGGGAGCTGAACTATATATGAAGTGTTGCAGGAAAAGCAACGTAGGAAGCAGATGAGGTGGACGCAAAATATTATATAATTGTGAGCCATCTCCCATTTTTGTTTTTAAAGTTTTTACCAGCAAGATACGGAAAAAACATTTCTTAGCAGATACCAATTTTGTTTACAGAAAAAAGTAAAACAAAATTTGACACTTTTGAGGATTAATTTGTAACTTTGATGAGGTTGTTTTACAAAATATCTCTGATACAATCTTAAGGTTCCTTTTTTTTGTGAGGTGCAGCTGTGGATTGTTCAGTCAGTATATGCATGCCTATATACTTGTAAATTGAAAAGATTACAGTTAATATTTTGAAACACGTCTCTCCTGTAAAGACCAATTGTTATTGAAAATGAAATAATAAAGTTGAATTCATATGGATATTAATTACCTTATGTACTATTTATATCCCTTACAATTGTGCAGTAAAAGATGTTTAGATATATAGCACACAGATCAAGCCTAAAAAATTATCAAACATGCATGTTTGTGGATAAACACTAAAAATATATAACTTCAAATGGCGAAATATGAAACACAACTGAGAAACAACTACAATCAAACACAAAAATATAAAATAACAAGAAATTAAACACAAGAAAATAAAAGAGAGAATAATTTTTACGTGAAAATTCTTTAAAAAACCTACGAAAGCACAGTGTAATAAAATATCATTATACTTGGAAGTCTTTACAATACAAAAATTATCAAGTTAATAACACTCACTCAATTACTTCTCTTACAAATTCATACACTAATTTTAAAATTATCTAAAAATGAGGCTGTAGTAATATGCATATATATCAATGTTTTAAATAGCGTTTATAGCGTCATAGCGGAAAGGCTACAAAAAAAGCTATAGCGGAAGCTATTCCAAATAGCGTTTTTTTTTTACAAAAATTATATTATATATTTCTACTATATATTAACATTATCTAAAGTTTCATAGAACAATAAATAACACCAAATTAATTAAGAAATTATAATATTCATATTGAACTAGTACAAAAGTCCATGGTTCAAAATATTCATAATAATATCATAAACTATCGATCTTTTTCTATACAAAATATCTTAAGCATCATGATTCATTCTATTTTTTTTTCTATACAAAATAAATTTTATGGATCTTTATTTAAGCCCATATAAATTGTCTAAAAAAGCCCAATATGCATAGCGCGCAAATAGCACGCTACACGCTATGCGCTATAGCGGACCGCTATTACCGCTATAGCGGCCGTAGCGCAATTAGCGTATTTTCATGCCATAGCTTAGCGTTTAGGGTCCAAAAACGCTATAGCGCCGCTATAGCGCGCTATTTAGAACACTGATATATATTATTGACCAACCCGTGCTATGAATCATCTCTATTTTCAAAGTTCAAAAAAGTCAATCCAAAAGTTGAGCATGATCCTCATATGAAAATGTCATGATTTGGATCAATTGTTTGCACTTTAAAAATAGAGATATGAAAGCATAGCACAGATCGATCTGTAATATACATATTATTGATAATATCCTCACTCATTATGTAATATATTTTGATGGATTAAAATAAAATATAAAAATCTAAGGGCATGTTCGGCTGTGATCAAAACCATAGGAATTATCCATAATTTGATTCATGTTGAAATTTTTTCCTACACACCGTTCGGCTACATATTTTTTGGATATTGGAATTAGAATCTATTCCCACTTTTGTTCCCATCTCTTTGTTATTTGATGGGAATCAATTGGATTGGACTGCATTATTTTTTTCCTATCTTATATTGCTTGATGTTTCTCTCTCCATTAAACAATATTAATGTAATTAACTCATAAAAATAAATTGCCAGCTAATTAATTATGTAATAGCACGTTGATTTTATTTTATTTTTGGAAAAAACATAGTTGCTATAATGCTATTAGAGCATATATATCAAAAACAATTTTGTCAGATAATCTCTATTCTTTTTAATAAAAAATAAAGATGAAGTATTTTTGAATTATATATGTATTTAAGAAAATAAATATTTTTATTGTTATATTGCTTTTAATCAATGTTATTAAATTATAATACTTATTTTATTAATAAGAATAATTATATAATATCAAGCACTTAATTTAGAAATAAAATAAATTTTTCCAGATGTAATCTCATGGTACAACCGAACATTCATTTCAACACATTCTCGTACATACTCGTACATTCATTTCAAAATTCATCTAATTAAAATATATTTTCAAAGTTAGTTGCCACTTCTGTTTTATTTTTTTTATAAATGTTTATAAATATATATTTATAAAATAATAAGAAATAAGTAATAATTAATAAGCAACATTATGTTATTATTTAATATATTTTATTTAATTTACATTATCAATAATTTTATTAATAAAAAATGTATAATATCAAGCATTTAGAAATAAAAATACGATTTCCCACAACTAATTCCATGGTACAACCGAACATTAATTTCATCACATTCCTATAAACAATCCTATGCATATCTGTACACATGAGTTCCCACTTTTTAAAAGTGGATTCCCATCACCGTTAAATTTCATCCCGTATAATTCTGTGACAAACGAACAGGTCCTGAAGGATGACTTCAAAGTAAGACTTAGTTCGTTCGGAAAAGAAACGCTTGGTCCCATGTAGAAAAAAATATTCTTTTGTTCTCTCCCTTTTTCCTTTCTCCTTCTCTATTTAACCCTTCCTGTGAAAAGCTACATGCGCCGAAGCGAAATTATATTTTTTTTAGGCTTCAATATATCAACAAAAATCAACAAAAAAGAAGCTTTCTATTAGGAGATCTAATAATTTTTTCTTCAAATAATCTTCTGAGTAGCTTGCACTTACAGGAAATGCCTAATGTCATTTATATTTTTGGAAATTTCAAACTTGGAAACTGTAAGAAAAAATGGCATCCGCTGTTGTGCCACTCAAGACGATTTCAACAACGATTTCAAACTCCAACAAAATTCACAACGACCATCACCTCACACCTATTCAGCCGCCCCTTCTTCCCAGTCCGGATCTCAACACAACTAATTATGTTCTACAAAGACTACTTTTCATCTTGTTAGGTTGGCGGGGGCGCCATTTGCTTGCACAACCAAATTCATATAGTCACAGCATTAATTGTCACCATATAGCAGAATCAGGTTATAAAGCACTTAAGCTTATTTGAGTTTGGAATTGATATGGAAAAACGGCATAATATATATACGCTTCTAATGGTACTTAGTAAGATTGGAAGAAACTAAAATATAATATTTTTATTTAAAGATGCATTATAATATGTGTGGGATTTGTCTTTAGAACAAAAGAAATAAACACTTAATTTTCTTGGAAACAAAAATTATTGGTAACTATTTATTGTAATACGATTCGCATATGCTGCCATTTCAGTCCTAAGATGGCTATGTGCCATTATTTAATCTGGACAATTTGACTGAAAACAAACAGTTTGGATCATATCAAAATCTGTAAAATTGTTGATCAAAATTTATGGCATACTTGTGCTACCGACATTTTTATTAATATCCAAAGTTAATTACAAATTAATAAATATACCCAGAATGCCTGAGTTTTTCCAAAAATGTCCAAACCGGCCATTTTGTGGCCGATTTCCTCTCCCCCAAAAAATGGTTGGCTTCCTCTTTTTTTTTTTAATATTATTTAGAGACACTATGAAGAGCAAGATAATAAAATATAACACTGAAAGTTTGATTTTTTTTTGTTTAAATTATTTGTTAGATTACTTCTTCTGATTTATAATTAGCATCTTATACTAAAATACACTATATTACTTGAAATTTTGTTGAATTACACTATATTACATTAAATTATGATTATGTTGAATTACGCTAAATTATATTGAATTACTAAATTACACTAAAAGAGAAGAAACTAGCCGGATCCTAATAATATAGATTTTGATGTACATATATCAAAGAAAAATGTTGTTGGAATTCGAGTAGGTTGTAATGGTTGAATTTAGAAATCAATCAATCGATTAATAGCTATTCGAATTTAGAATTTAAATTTAGGGGGAATTTCATGTATCTCCCTCAAATTCAATATTACGTATTCCCTCTCCAAAATCAATACTTATATATATAAATATATATATAGAGATAGGCTATGGTGAGTTGTGAAGTAAAATGTCGTTTTACTTCACGTCATATTTTCATTTTGAAAATCCAAACAACCGATCCGAACCGTTCAACTTTTTCTAAATATTGAAATGTCCTTGGAGACTAAATTTTACATTTTTTGGAATTTTTTTACTATTTATTAAGCCACTTTGAAATCGCTGATCCACTGTGAACAGTAAAAAACAGTAAAATTTTCTGGACTACCGGATCAGCGATTTTCAAAGTGGCTTAATAAATAGTAAAAAAATTCCAAAAAATGTAAAATTTGGTCTCCAAGCACATTTCAATATAGAGAACATGTTGAACGGTTCGGATCAGTTGTTTGGATTTTCAAAATGAAAATATGAGCGTGAAGTAAAAATGACATCTTACTTCACAACTCACCATAGCCCAGCTCTATATATATATATATATATATATATGAGCTATGGTGAGACGTGGAGTAAAACCAAGTTTTTACTCCATGGCACTATATTTTCATTTTGAAAATCCAAACAACCGATCCGAACCGCTCAACATGTTCTCTATATTGAAATGTGCTTGGAAACCAAATTTTACATTTTTTGGAATTTTTTTACTATTTATTAAGCCACTTTGAAAATCGCTGATCCAGTGGTCCAAATTTTTTTACTGTTTTTTACTGTTCACAGTGGATCAGCGATTTTCAAAGTGGCTTAATAAATAGTAAAAAAATTCCAAAAAATGTAAAATTTAATCTCCAAGCACATTTCAATATAGAGAACATGTTGAGCAGTTCAATTGGTTGTTTGGATTTTCAAAATGAAAATATGGCATGGAGTACAAACTTGTTTTACTCCACGTCTCACCATAACTCATCTCTCTCTCTCTCTCTATATATATATATAGGAAATTGCTAATATGCTATGCATAGCATAGAGGGCCTCCGTGCTACGACTCAATATTTGAGTTTTCAAAATCCTAACGGTCGATCTGAACCATTCAACATGATCTCCATATGAATATGTACTTGCAAACCAAATTTTACATTTTTTAGAATTTTTTTACTATTTTTTTAGATAGGTAGAAAAACACTTGATCTGATATGGAGATTATGTTGAACGGTTCGGATCGACCGTTAGGATTTTGAAAACTCAAATATTGAGCCGTAGCACGGAGGCCCTCTATGCTATGCATAGCACCGTAGCCAACTCCTATATATATATATATATATAGAGCTGGGCTATGGTGAGTTGTGAAGTAAGAGGTCATTTTTACTTCACACTCATATTTTCATTTTGAAAATTTTCAAACAACCGATCCGAACCGCTCAACATGTTCTAAATATTGAAATGTGCTTGGAGACTAAATTTTACAATTTTTGGAATTTTTTTACTATTTATTAAGCCATTTTGAAAATCGCTGATCCAGTGGTCCAGAAAATTTTACTGTTTTTTACTGTTCACAGTGGATCAGCGATTTCAAAGTGGCTTAATAAATAGTAAAAAAATTCCAAAAAATGTAAAATTTAGTTTCCAAGCACATTTCAATATTTAGAAAATGTTGAGCGATTCAGATCGGTTGTTTGAATTTTCAAAATGAAAATATGGCGTGAAGTAAAATAACGTTTTACTTCACAACTCACCATAGCCTATCTCTCTCTCTCTCTATATATATATATATATATATATATATATATATAGATAGATAGATAGATAGATAGAAAATTGCTAATATGCTATGCATAACATAGAGGGCCTCCGTGCTACGGCTCAATATTTGAGTTTTTAAAATCCTAACGGTCGATCCGAACCGTTCAACATGATCTCCATATGAATATGTACTTGCAAACCAAATTTTACATTTTTTAGAATTTTTTTACTATTTTTTTAGATAGGTAGAAAGTCACTTGATCTGAAAATTCTGTACCATTCAAATCAAGTGTTTTTCTACCTATCTAAAAAAATAGTAAAAATTATAAAAAATGTAAAATTTGGTTTGCAAGTACATATTCATATGGAGATCATGTTGAATGGTTCGGATTGACCGTTAGGATTTTGAAAACTCAAATATTGAGCCATAGCACGGAGGCCCTCTATGCTATGCATAGCACCGTAGCCAACTCCTATATATATAAGATGTCATTTTTACTTCACACTCATATTTTTATTTTGAAAATCCAAACAACCGATTCGAACCGTTCAATTGAAATGTGCATGGAGACCAAATTTTACATTTTTTGGAATTTTTTTACTATTTATTAAGCCACTTTGAAAATCGTTGATCCGGTGGTCCAGAAAATTTTACTATTTTTTACTGTTCACAGTGGATCAGCGATTTCAAAGTGGCTTAATAAATAGTAAAAAAATTCCAAAAAATGTAAAATTTAGTCTCCAAGCACATTTCAATATAGAGAACATGTTGAGCGGTTCGGATCGGTTGTTTGAATTTTCAAAATGAAAATATAAGCGTGAAGTAAAAATGACATCTTACTTCACAACTCACCATAGCCCAGCTCTATATATATATATATATATAGAGCTTGGCTACTATGCTTATATAAGCAAAAGCCCACATATGCTTAAATGAGCATTTTTGCGTTTCCAATGTTCAAATGGTCGATCCGACCGTTCATCTTGTTCTCCATATTAATATGTGCTTGGAGACTAAATTTTACATTTTTCTGAATTTTTTTACTATTTATTAAGCCACTTTGAAATTCTGATCTGGTGAACAGTAAAAACACGTGTTTCCAAAATTCCTGGACCACCAGATCAGAAACTTTCAAGTGGCTTAATAAATAGTAAAAAAAAATTCAGAAAAATGTAAAATTTAGTCTCCAAGCACAGATTAATATGGAGAACAAGATGAACGGTCGGATCGACCTTTGAACATTGGAAACGCAAAATGCTCATTTAGCATATGTGGGATTTTGCTTATATAAGCATAGTAGCCAAGCTCTATATATATATATATATAGTGCGTCTAGGTATATAAGCAAAAGCCCACATATGCTTAAATGAGCATTTTTGCGTTTCCAATGTTCAAATGGTCGATCCGACCGTTCATCTTGTTCTCCATATTAATATGTGCTTGGAGACTAAATTTACATTTTTCTGAATTTTTTTTACTATTTATTAAGCCACTTTGAAAATTGCTGATCTGGGTGAACAGTAAAAACAGTGTTTCCAAAATTCTGGACCACCAGATCAGAAACTTTCAAAGTGGCTAATAATAGTAAAAAAATTCAGAAAAATGTAAATTTAGTCTCCAAGCACATATTAATATGGAGAACAAGATGAACGGTCGGATCGACCATTTGAACATTGGAAACGCAAAAATGCTCATTTAAGCATATGTGGGCTTTTGCTTATATAAGCATAGTAGCCAAGCTCTATATATATATATATAGTGGTCTACGGTGCTTCGCTAAGTAAAGCGAGTGTTTTACTTCACACTCATATTTTGCGATTTCAAAGTTCAAAATATCGATCAGAACCATTCAAATTGATCTCCATATAAATTGTGCTTGGAGACCAAATTTACATTTTTTGAAAATTTTTTACTATTTCTCTAGAATTTTTGAAAATTGTTGTTTTTGATGGTCCAGGATTTTTTAAAACAGCGATTTTCAAAAATTCTAAAAAAATATTAAACAATTTCCAAAAAATGTAAACAATTTAATATGGAGATCAACTTGAATAGTTCGGATCGACGTTTTGAAGCTTCAAATTGAAGATATAGAGATGAGTTATGGAAATTAGGGAATTATGTGCATATGGAAAAATGGTTAGCCACTGATCAATATGTTACATGCTTATATAATCCTTTAGGTCCGTTTTTTCAAAATCACAATTTTACAAAATAACCAATTAAATGAATATGGAGAGAGCGTAGAAAATGAACTCCAGAAATAAATCAATCAATTGTCGAATTTGATCCATGATTTATGTTGTCAAATATATCATATTGATCTATAATGATTCAACTATATTTAATTTTAGAAATTAACATATTAATTTTAGCCCATATAATTAGTCGTAGGAGCCTATTATATTTGTAGAAAGCTAAAGATGATTAATTGAATCTTCAGGACTTCCAATGAACCGATTAAAAACAAAAGAAAGAGATTAAATTAAAAACCTTAATTAAAATCAAATGAAAGTTAGGCATATGACTCCTACGTGGGAGGTCATGAGTTTGAAACTCACAAAGTAAAAAAAATTTCTATAATATAATAGAAATTTAAAAGTGTGTTGAATGGCTTGACCTCTAACTCATGATTTAAAAAGAAAAAAGCCAAATGAAAGTTGCGGAATAAACTTTTATCAAAATGCTCAACTACTTCCATGAGCTTATCATATGGCATTACATTAGAAAGAAAGTAAAATCATAAAATTAATCACCTTAATAACAATATCTTAGTAATAAAACAAGATTAATTACTCCCATAAGGGACAAAAGCCTTGCTCTACATACTCTCCAGTACCATAGTAGAAAGAGTTGCATTCTCTTCCTTCAATCTGCCATTGATGGTCTATAAGGTTGCTTGGTAAATCCATGCCGATATCCATCTCCACCCAATCGAGCAAATCGTCAACAAGGTATTTCGAAGAAACCGAACACTCATGGATGTCTAGACTAAACAAAATGTTGTCCAAACTGCAATCCTCGCAATCTTCATGAGCGTGTATCAGATCGGGATTTAGTAATGCACATGCATTGCTGAAAACCGGAAGTTGGTCGTACCAGTTGTTCTCTTTCTCGAGAGAATCAACCTCTGATACGAGCGTTTCTTCCTCTTTGGTGCCATCTAACAACTCCATGAGGAGATCATTATCGATCTCTGGTATGTCCATACATTCATTCACTTTGGAATCCATTGATTGTTCAAGAGAAATGGGCTGGAGTTGTCTTGTATGTAGTTTTGTATCCATTAATTAGTTGTCCAAATGGTACAAGTTTGTGAAATGGGTGGCATGAGGAGATAGAAATGATGGCTTTAAATATAAGGAGGTGATCATGAGGGTGAAACAGCTGTAAATAAAAAATACCTTTAAGAATGGTAGAATTGCTATGTTTAAAGAAAAAATGGCTAAATTACTTTGATAATTCTATGATTTCTTGTAAAAAAAATTTCAACATTAGTTGAAACTTGTTAAAGAAACTGTGATAATACTACTTTTTTTTTTTATTAGAAACTGTAAGGGCACTATTATATATTAGTGTATAATTAGGGTATTTTTAAGCACACGAAGTCCTTTGATGAGGTTAATTAAGTTCAAAATTTAATTACCTGATTGACCTCAAACTAAAAATTCAAACCGTTGAATCAATCTACATCACGAGTGTTGTGTTTACATTTAAAATTTATAAATTATTGAATTAATTTAGTATAAAGTTAAGCGATAAAAAAGATGAGAAATGAGGATTTTAAATTAACTTAAAAAAATTTCTTACTGCTTGACTTTATATTAAATAATTTCAAAATTTTATATATCATATATAAATAATGCATTATTTGTGAAATAGACTGATTTTAACAATTTGAATTCTTCATTTGAAAGATAATATGAAATTACACTCACTAAATGACTTGATGTGTATAAGAATACTCTAGTTCTACTTTTATAGTTCTATCATCATAAAATAATCTTATTCATTCCTTAAAATTTTTTGTTTAAACCATCAAAATATAAATTTGTTTGTCTCAATTTTTAGGGGGGGTAGGTTTAAGTTGATTAATTACTATAGTGCCGCAACTAATATCATGTGCAACTAACGCTAAGGACATTATCTCCACTGTAAAGTACATTACTGATCGGAAAAATAAACAGTATATTTGGTAGATTTTCTGTTGTCATTTTGTTGTAGTCAAGACGTAGGATGGATACAAATAAAAAGATTAAAAAAATAAAATAAAAACTAATATATATTATTAATTACACGTGAAGTGACACAAATATGAAAATTCGAACTTTTAATTAAGTTCTGTATAATTTCGATTAAGACATCTAATTGTTTGAGACCTAGAGGTACGATTAAAAATGGAGCATACATTAAGTTTCTTGCAAATATAGTATGGTAAACTTCTATCGAGAACTTAGAAATACACAATTTTTTTTCTCTAATTCTCTTTGTTTTTTTTTTCTTTCTAAATACATATTTATTTTCTAAATCTCTTTGTTCTTTTGGAAGATATGTTGCAATTAAATAGTCAAACGTTTGTACCTTTATCGCTTTCATTGTTTTTTTTTTCTAGTAGATTAATATTCTTGACATCATTTACCATTTCCACAAAGTACATTTTGAAATAATATTTAGTTCCAAACAAATTCACCTGATGTACTGTGAGAGGTCATGGTTTCACAATCCGAATGAAAATATTTTTTTATTGTAATAATAAGAGTATGAAATTTGAACTTGACTTCCATCTCTTTTTAAAAAAGAAAAAAATTCAGCTGATGTACTTCAATTTAGAGTTAGAGGGTAGATTCAAGCCAGATGTTTTCTGGACATGTATTATAAAAGTTAATTTGACTCGTCCATTTTAAAATGAACGGTGCGAAGCTGCAAATTTATTCAAAATTATCTAAAAATGTCCATGCAAATGGAGAGGAGATTGCTCTAAGCACGCAGTATATATGGAATCGGGGGCGATCTGATAGGCATGCAACAAATTCGGTCTAATGTCCAGTCCAAGCCGCTCAATTCATATCAAAATTTGTGTGGACAACTTTGTAATTCATTCAAATTAAATGTGCACGAATCTTTATGCGGATAGAACAACTCTCATTGGGCAACTTTGTGTGGACAACTTTGTAATTCATTCCCCTAAAGTAACCCACTTTTTGGGTTTTGGATCAGGACCGTTTGAATTGAATCCGTCGTTCGAGATTGTCTCGGAATTCGAATTTGTCGCTCGAGATGCGTGTACTCCACTTTAGATGGATGGTCATGGATTCAAATCCGACGATCCCGATCCAAAACCCAAAAGTGGGTTACTTTAGGGAGAATTACAAAGTTGTCCACACAAAGTTGCCCAATGAGAGTTGTTCTATCCGCATAAAGATTCGTGCACATTTAATTTGAATGAATTACAAAGTTGTCCACACAAATTTGATATGAATTGAGCGGCTTGGACTGGACATTAGACCGAATTTGTTGCATGCCTATCAGATCGCCCCCGATTCCATATACTGCGTGCTTAGAGCAATCTCCTCTCCATTTGCATGGACATTTTTAGATAATTTTGAATAAATTTGCAGCTTCGCACCGTTCCTTTTAAAATGGACGAGTCAAATTAACTTTTATAATACATGTCCAGAAAACATCTGGCTTGAATCTACCCTCTAACTCTAAATTGAAGTACATCAGCTGAATTTTTTCTTTAAAAAGATGGAAGTCAAGTTCAAATTTCATACTCTTATTATTACAATAAAAAATTATTTCTATCCGGATTTGTGAAACCATGACCTCCCATAGTACATCAGGTGAATTTGTTTGGAACTAAATATTATTTCAAAATGTACTTTGTGGAAATGGTAAATGATGTCAAGAATATTAATCTACTTGAAAAAAAAACAATGAAAGCGATAAAGGTACAAACGTTTGACTATTTAATTGCACATATCTTCCAAAAGAACAAAGAGATTTAGAAAATAAATATGTATTTAGAAAGAAAAAAAAACAAAGAGAATTAGAGAAAAAAATGGTGTATTTCTAAGTTCTCGATAGAAGTTTACCATACTATATTTGCAAGAAACTTAATGTATGCTCCATTTTAATCGTACCTCTAGGTCTCAACAATTAGATGTCTTAATCGAAATTATACAGAACTTAATTAAAAGTTCGAATTTTCATATTTGTGTCACTTCACGTGCAATTAATAATATATATAGTTTTTATTTTATTTTTTTAATCTTTTTATTTGTATCCATCCTACGTCTTGACTACAACAAAATGACAACAGAAAATCTACCAAATATACTGTTTATTTTTCCGATCAGTAATGTACTTTACAGTGGAGATAATGTCCTTAGCGTTAGTTGCACATGATATTAGTTGCGGCACTATAGTAATTAATCAACTTAAACCTACCCCCCTAAAAATTGAGACAAACAAATTTATATTTTGATGGTTTAAACAAAAAATTTAAGGAATGAATAAGATTATTTTATGATGATAGAACTATAAATAGAACTAGAGTATTCTTATACACATCAAGTCATTTAGTGAGTGTAATTTCATATTATCTTTCAAATGAAGAATTCAAATTGTTAAAATCAGTCTATTTCACAATAATGCATTATTTATATATAAAATATAAATTTTTGAAATTATTTAGTATAAAGTCAAGCAGTAAGAAAAATTTATAAGTTAATTAAAGCCCTCGTTTCTCATCTTTTTTATCGCTTAACTTTATACTAAATTAATTCAATAATTTATAAATTTTAAATGTAAATACAACACTCGTGATGTAGATTGATTCAACGGTTTGAATTTTTAGTTTGAAGTCAATCAGGTAATTAAATTTTGAACTTAATTAACCTCATCAAAGGACTTCGTATGCTTAAAAATACCCTAATTATACTCTAATATATAATAGTGCCCTTACAGTTTCTAATAAAAAAAAAAGTAGTATTATCACAGTTTCTTTAACAAGTTTCAACTAATGTTGAAATTTTTTTTACAAGAATCATAGTATTATCAAAGTAACTTAGCCATTTTTTCTTTAAACATAGCAATTCTACCATTCTTAAAGGTATTTTTTTTTACAGCTGTTTCACCCTCATGATCACCTCCTTATATTTAAAGCCATCATTTCTATCTCCTCATGCCACCCATTTCACAAACTTGTACCATTTGGACAATTAATTAATGGATACAAAACTACATACAAGACAACTCCAGCCCATTTCTCTTGAACAATCAATGGATTCCAAAGTGAATGAATGTATGGACATACCAGAGATCGATAATGATCTCCTCATGGAGTTGTTAGATGGCACCAAAGAGGAAGAAATGCTCGTATCAGAGGTTGATTCTCTCGAGAAGGAGAACAACTGGTACGACCAACTTCCGGTTTTCAGCAATGCATGTGCATTACTAAATCCCGATCTGATACACGCTCATGAAGATTGCGAGGATTGCAGTTTGGACGACATTTTGTTTAGTCTAGACATCCATGAGTGTTCGGTTTCTTCGACATACCTTGTTGACGATTTGCTCGATTGGGTGGAGATGGATATCGGCATGGATTTACCAAGCAACCTTATAGACCATCAATGGCAGATTGAAGGAAGAGGATGCAACTCTTTCTACTATGGTACTGGAGAGTATGTAGAGCAAGGCTTTTGTCCCTTATGGGAGTAATTAATTAATCTTGTTTTATTACTAAGATATTGTTATTAAGGTGATTAATTTTATGATTTTACTTTCTTTCTAATGTAATGCCATATGATAAGCTCACGAAATAGTTGAGCATTTTGATAAAAGTTTATTCCGTAACTTTCATTTGGTTTTTTTTTTTTAAATCATGAGTTGGAAGTCAAGTCATCCAACACACTTTTAAACTTCTATGTATATTATAGAAGATTTTCTCACTTTGTGGGTTTCAAACTCATGACCTCCCACGTAGGAGTCATATGCCTAACTTTCATTTGATTTTAATTAAGGTTTTTAATTTAATCTCTTTCTTTTGTTTTTAATCGGTTCATTGGAAGTCCTGAAGATTCAATTAATCATCTTTAGCTTTCTACAAATATAATAGGCTCCTACGACTAATTATATGGGCTAAAATTAATATGTTAATTTCTAAAATTAAATATAGTTGAATCATTATAGATCAATATGCTATATTTGACAACATCATGGATCAAATTCGACAATTGATTGATTTATTTCTAGAGTTCATTTTCTACGCTCTCTCCATATTCATTTAATTGGTTATTTTGTAAAATTGTGATTTTGAAAAAACGGACCTAAAGGATTATATAAGCATGTAACATATTGATCAGTGGCTAACCATTTTTCCATATGCACATAATTCCCTAATTTCCATAACTCATCTCTATATCTTCAATTTGAAGCTTCAAAACGTCGATCCGAACTATTCAAGTTGATCTCCATATTAAATTGTGTTTGGAGACCAAATTTTACATTTTTTGGAAATTGTTTAATATTTTTTTAGAATTTTTGAAAATCGCTGTTTTAAAAAATCCTGGACCATCAAAAACAACAATTTTCAAAAATTCTAGAGAAATAGTAAAAAATTTTCAAAAAATGTAAATTTGGTCTCCAAGCACAATTTATATGGAGATCAATTTGAATGGTTCTGATCGATATTTTGAACTTTGAAATCGCAAAATATGAGTGTGAAGTAAAACACTCGCTTTACTTAGCGAAGCACCGTAGACCAACTATATATAATATATAGAGCTTGGCTACTATGCTTATATAAGCAAAAGCCCACATATGCTTAAATGAGCATTTTTGCGTTTCCAATGTTCAAATGGTCGATCCGACCGTTCATCTTGTTCTCCATATTAATATGTGCTTGGAGACTAATTTTACATTTTTCTGAATTTTTTTACTATTTATTAGCCACTTTGAAAGTTTCTGATCTGGTGGTCCAGAATTTTGGAAACACTGTTTTTACTGTTCACCCAGATCAGCAATTTTCAAGTGGCTTAATAAATAGTAAAAAAATTCAGAAAAAAAAATTTAGTCTCCAAGCACATATTAATATGGAGAACAAGATGAACGGTCGGATCGACCATTTGAACATTGGAAACGCAAAAATGCTCATTTAAGCATATGTGGGCTTTTGCTTATATAAGCATAGTAGCCAAGCTCTATATATATATATAGAGCTTGGCTACTATGCTTATATAAGCAAAAGCCCACATATGCTTATAACTCATTTTGCGTTTCCAATGTTCAAATGGTCGATCCGACCGTTCATCTTGTCCTCCATATTAATATGTGCTTGGAGACTAAATTTTACATTTTCTGAATTTTTTACTATTTATTAAGCCACTTTGAAAATTGCTGATCTGGGTGAACAGTAAAACAGTGTTTCCAAAATTCTGGACCACCATCAGAAACTTTCAAAGTGGCTTAATAATAGTAAAAAAATTCAGAAAAATGTAAATTTAGTCTCCAAGCACATATTAATATGAGAACAAGATGAACGGTCGGATCGACCATTTGAACATTGGAAACGCAAAAATGCTCATTTAAGCATATGTGGGCTTTGCTTATATAAGCATAGTAGCCAAGCTCTATATATATTATATTAGATATAATATATATAGAGCTGGGCTATGGTGAGTTGTGAAGTAAGATGTCATTTTTACTTCACGCTTATATTTTCATTTTGAAAATTCAAACAACCGATCCGAACCGCTCACATGTTCTCTATGAAATGTGCTTGGAGACAAAATTTTACATTTTTTTGGAATTTTTTACTATTTATTAAGCCACGTTGAAAATCGCTGATCCGGTGGTCCAGAAAATTTTACTGTTTTTTACTGTTCACATGGATCAGCGATTTCAAAGTGGCTTAATAAATAGTAAAAAATTCCAAAAAATGTAAAATTTAGTCTTCAAGCACATTTCAATATTTAGAAAAAGTTGAACGGTTCGGATCAGTTGTTTGGATTTGAAAATAAAAATATTGGCGTGAAGTAAAATAACGTTTTACTTCGTAACTCACCATAGCCTATCTATAGATATATATAATATATATATATATATAGTCAGGATACGGTGCTATGCATAGCACGGATTGGGTCCGTGCTACGGCTGAAAATTTGACTTTTCAAAATTCTAACGGTCAATCCTAACCGTTAAACATGATTATAAAATGAATATGTACTTGCAAACCAAATTTTACATTTTTTCGAATTTTTTTACTATTTTTTAGATAGGCTGTTTTTGGATGGTCCAGAATGTTCAGATCAAGTGATTTTCGAAAAATAGTAAAAAAATTTGAAAAAAATGTAAAATTTGGTTTGCAAGTACATATTCATTTTATAATCATGTTGAACGGTTCGGATCAACCGTTAGGATTTTGAACAGTCAAATTTTGAGCCGTAGCACGGACCCAATCCGTGCTATGCATAGCACCGTAGCCTCACTCTATATATATATATATAGAGATAGGCTATGGTGAGTTGTGAAGTAAAACGTTATTTTACTTCACACTATATTTTCATTTTCAAAATCCAAACAACCGATCCGAACCGTTCAACTTTTTCTAAATATTGAAATGTGCTTGGAGACTAAATTACATTTTTTGGAATTTTTTTATTATTTATTAAGCCACTTTGAAATCGCTGATCCACTGTGAACAGTAAAAATAGTAAAATTTTCTGGACACCGGATCAACGATTTTCAAGTGGCTTAATAAATAGTAAAAAAATTCCAAAAATGTAAAATTTGGTCTCCATGCACATTTCAATATAGAGAACATGTTGAACGGTTCGAATCGGTTTTTGGATTTTCAAAATAAAAATATGAGTGTGAAGTAAAAATGACATCTTATATATAGGAGTTGGCTACGGTGCTATGCATAGCATAGAGGGCCTCCGTGCTATGGCTCAATATTTGAGTTTCAAAATCCTAACGGTCAATCCGAACCATTCAACATGATCTCCATATATGTACTTGCAAACAAATTTTACATTTTTTATAATTTTTACTATTTTTTTAGATAGGTAGAAAAACACTTGATTTGAATGGTACAGAATTTTCAGATCAAGTCACTTTCTACCTATCTAAAAAAAAGTAAAAAAATTCTAAAAAATGTAAAATTGGTTTGCAAGTACATATTCATATGGAGATCATGTTGAACGGTTCGGATCGACCGTTTAGGATTTTAAAACTCAAATATTGAG
>JAJGRW010000274.1:133693-230247 GCA_025461045.1 Carex parvula | reverse complement strand
ACCAAATTTGACATTTTTTGGAATTTTTTTACTATTTAAGCCACTTGAAAATCGCTGATCCGTGGTCGAGAAATTTTATTATTTTTTACTGTTCACAGTGGATCAGCGATTTTCAAGTGACTTAATAAATAGTAAAAAAATTCCAAAAATGTAAAATTTAGTCTCCAAGCACATTTCATATTTAGAACATGTTGAACGGTTCGGATCGTTGTTTGGATTTTCAAAATGAAAATATGAGCGTGAATTAAACGGGGTTTTACTTCACGAAGTACAATAGCCCATCTCTCTCTCTCTCTCTCTCTATATATATATATATATATGAGAGAGATGAGAGAGTGGGCTATTGTACTTCACGAGTAAATGACACATTTTACTTCACGTTCATAATTGCGATTTCAAAGTTCAAAAAGTCGATACGAACCGTTCAAGTTGATCTCCATATTAAATATGCTGGAGACCAAATTTTACATTTTTTGAAAAATTTACTATTCTGTTAGAATTTTTGAAAATCGTTGTATTTCAAAATTATGAACCATCAAAACAGCGATGTTCAAACATTCTAAACAAATAGTAAAAATTTCCAAAAAATGTAAAATTTGGTCTCCAGCACAATTTATTATGAGATCAACTTGAATGTTCGGATCGACGTTTTGAACTTTAAAATCGCAAAATATGAGTGTAAAATAAAACACTCGCTTTACTTCATGAATCACTGTAGCCCAACTATTATGTATAGATATAGAGAGAGGAAAGAGAGAGAGAGTTTGGGCTATTGTACATAACGAAGTAAATGGCGAGTATTACTTCACGCTCATATCATCAATTCTAAATTTCAAAAAGTCAATTCGAGTAGTTCAAATTAATCTTCATATTGAAATATGCTTGGAGATAAAATTTTACATTTTTTTGGAAATTTTTACTATTTCTTAGAATTTTATACTAATTAATATATATAATTAGTATAATGTCATTAATTAAGTAGTTTGGCTGTTCCATTGCCCGCTAAGTCCAAAAAAAATAAAAATTAAATAATTAAATGAAATGTGGGCTGATAATAAATTACTAGAAAAGTTAGAACTAAAAGAATGTGAATATCAAATTATGTAATATTGAATTATAATGGCACTATAATAAATTAGTATATATATATCAGTTCATGAGGAGGGTTCCATGCCTCCATTTTCATGCCTCCACCATGCCTCCATTTTTAAAACTTTATAACTCAAAATTTAAAACTTAAAAGTCAAAATAAACCGTTGGATATGATCTAATCATTTTATCTATGTGCTCATAAAAAATTATCACATTTTGATTTTGTTTTTATGTGAATCAATAGTTTGAAAAATCAACGTCTAGAAATTATCCACATTAGTACGTTTCTTACAACTCTTGATGACACCAAACAAAATTGAAATGTCATAATTTTTTACACGTGTAGATATAATAATGTAGATCAATCCAACGGTTTTATTTTGACTTTTAGTTTAAATTTTGAGTTATTAAAGTTTTAAAAATGGAGGCATGGTGGAGCATGAAAAAATGGAGGCATTGGAACCCTCCTCCAAGTTCATTATTTTATAAATAAATTGAAGTGTTTTTTATACGCTACGGAAAGGGATTTACTTTATTTTTTTCTTTTTTCTTTTTAATCTCCATCGTTTACATGACTTAATTCCACACACATACAATTTAACAAACACCAAATTCACTTGAAAAATATATATATTGCACATATAAATAAATAATCTCATGTGACGAAACGTATAGGAATGAATCTACTAGCATTACCACGGTGTCTTATATTATTCTACTAGTGGTACCAGTGCATGTACCGTTATTTCTTAATTTGGCGTAATTAACCTCATGTACCAGTACTTGTAGTGTTTATTTTAATTGATGCCTATGGGCTATTCTGAAAAAATGGAATAATCTACTACAACCATTTGAAGAATTGTGCATAACCCAAACAAATCATTAGCCAAATTTATTCAGAATATATGTGCACTGCTACCACTTGTAATCCACAATCCAAATTCAATTTTTCAGAGTTCAGCTCAATTTCTCAGAGTTCAGCACTGGTTTTTCTGGTATGTGGTTAATTTACGAATTCAGCACTCTATTTTCTATAATTCCCTTGCAATCCGTTTTGCTGATTTTTGCTTATATATGATATGTCAGAACTGAGTTGAAGGGCATCTATACACGAATCAACCCTCTAATTCTTCACATTTTTTAAAATGATAAATTTTCAAGGGCATGTATAAATATGCTCAATTAACTTTTATTGGTGGATGCTTGAGAAGTTGAGATGTATTTTGAGAGGTGTTGAATTATGAGGGGTTAGAGGATTGAGATGTATCCACAACATTTCTGAAAAGGATAACGGTTCATCACCTCTTCAATTAATTGTTCCAAGTTGTATGAGCCTTCACAAAATTTAATTCTGAATAACAGTAATTTGTTTAACTTCTTGTTTTACAATTATATATTGATCTGGCAATTAATTAATATCTATGGAGAAGCGCATATATAGACTAGAAGTGACAAAGCAAAAGGCCTTTATTTAGAAAAAGGAGAACATGAAGAGAACACTATAAATAATTTGTTCTAACTTTATATATGTTCAAAACTAACAAAGAAATTAAGATGAAGATTGCTTTTCTACTTGTTCTCGTTTTGCTCTCTTCCGGTACTTTTTTTTTGCTAATTAGTTTTATTTCATATGTTGTTAATTATTACATCTAACAAATGGTTTTTAATTAACTAAATGGTACTATTTTGATATCATTAATTATTTTTTTACCGATTAAATTCAATTAGGCCCAACAGTAAATGTGAAGTGCGATCAATATTTTGTGAAACCAGTAGAAGGATGGCCTCTCGAAAGGTGCAAAGAATGGTGTCTTCAAAAATGTCCAGAAAAGTTCATAAGTTGCAAATATTGCAAAAGTAGGATCGAGGATGTGACATGTTATTGTGACTGCTAGAATCGATCAGTGCATTAAATTATATTTAACACGATCGATCGAGTATATAATTATGCAGATCCTGCATTTAATTTTATTTGTGTACTAAAAAATTGAGTTTCATCGATCCTTAATTGTATTATATTTGCATGCTTGTCATAAATGGAAACTACTTTTTATATCAATATTAACTATGTATGTTGGTTGCTTCTCCTTCTCTTTAGTATATGCATGGATGTCGTTATTTTATTTGTAATGCTACTTTTGTATCTGATCGCGTCATTTTGTGTGTTAATTAGTACGCACAAATGTTTTATTAGTGTAAATTCAATATAAGAGCAAATTTCAATTTTGACCAAGAACAATAAAATAATGAAAAGAGACTCACAGAACTTCACAAGTAAACACTTTTGGTGGAGGATGCAAATAGTTCAGATATGCTAGTTGTTTATGTAATTCAGGTTACTGTTGAGAACCAAAAAGAAGGAAAAGTAAAGCGTTGACAAGGAATGAAACTCGATCGTGTTGCCTCCCCTCCAGTTTACTACAACTGCTTTTCTCCAGTTTCATGATATTCGACATAGATATGAGGTTGGATTTACTAGATCGATCGAGCTCATATATAATATTGAAAACCATGTAACATATTTCTCATTAATTAATGGAACTAGGGTATTATATATCATTGTTATTGTTCCTGATTAATTACTTTGTGCATGCTTAATTGACACAAAACGGTTCTGTTACGATCTTGTCCGTTAAGCTTACGTACCAGTTAAGTAGGAATAGAGAAGAGTATAAACGATGAAGTATCATATGCATAACACTTTCTATTTCATTTTCTGATTTCCAACAGCAACCTTTACATATTTAAAGTAAACAAAACATAAAAATACTATTAATGCTAATTTAAGTAAATCAAGAAAGACTTAACTCTTAATAAAATCTCATACAGTCAAAGTAATTAAAACTATTTAATTGTTTAGAAGACCGCTCATGTAGACTTAGAGGACCATGCCATTTAATTCTTAGTTAGAAGACCGGTCATGTCATTAAAGTATGTGGGATAAAACTTCAAATTGTTTATTTCAAAAAAACTTCAAATTGTATGTACAATTCCTTAATCGATCTAGATCTAGTGTAGCCATCGTTTACGTCTGAATCTGAATCTGACATTCCTTCAATACGCATGTGACATTATGAAAAAAAAATATATATATATTTTTGAGCTGTTGGATCCAAAACGTTCCAGACGTTTGTTAAAACGTTGTGACGTTTTCAAAATTGAAACTGGGTTTTCCAATTCCCTGCGAGTTTAGTTAAATCGTTACCAACGATTATAAAACGTTCCAAACGTTTTAGCACGATTTGAACTTAAGTTTTCTGTTGCTGCGAAATTTTTCAAAACGTTACCAACTTTATAAAACGTTTCAAAACGATTGGCTCTGTAAAAATTTGATAAAAACAGGATTTCTGAATCTTAGAATTTAATTAAAACCACTACTAGAATTTCTGAATTTTCCAAGGGCAGCATATGTTATTTCCGAAGGTAGGAATGGCCTACGGAAATAAAATTGCGTTTTCTGACACACTTAATAATTTCCAACGGCAGGCCGACGGACTAGTAGTGCATGGAAATCTCAGCTGTCGGCTCATGGAAATGTTAACCATTAGCCCTTGGAAATGCTTTTGCATGACCCATGACCCGCCAAACAGACCAAATACGATATTTTATTGATAGCCCATGGAAATAGCTCACCCCTTGCCCTTGGAAATAAGTTAGAAGTAGGAAGACATATTATTTCCATGAGCTACCCTTGGAAATGTTTTGGTTATTCTGTTTATATAATTTTATAGTGAAGGCTCAGGGAAATACTGGACCACTATGCCCATGGAAATGTTTTACTGATCCAATTAATATTATTTTTTGATTAGTCGTAGTATTTCCATGAGGCTACCGTCGGAAATGTTTTGTTCCTGGAGACAGGACCATTTCTGTTTATTTGAGATCTCCCTTTGAATGTTGGCCAAAACTAAATAACAGCAGCAAGCAGTATTTAATAGAGATAGTTAAAACGAAACATTTAATTGAAAACATAAATTTTGCTCTTTGGACTAAGCCAATCTATTTAATTTGGGTACAAAACATATTCACGGATGGAAGCAATAACTAAGATCTCCCTTTGAATGAATCTTGTGTAAAAACCTGTTACAAAACAAAAAAAAAGGAAAATGTTAGAAAAGGCATTTGACCAAAATACATTACTGGATAGTAAAATGTAAAGTAATTTGAAATGCAAAAAGTAACACATATGTCAAAACACTTACCAATTAATACTCTTCATCGGAATCATCCATGTCTTCATCATCTTGCTCCATGTCATGCTCTTCCTCACCCTCCTCTATGTTGTTTTCATCCCTTGCCAAACTTGGCGGTTCATTTGATGTTGTCGGTGGAAGGTTTGTTGTTTCGTTCACTAGCTCGAACTCATATTCTCGTTGGAGCATACCATCCCAATCAAAGTCTTGTCCAATAGTTGGCTCAATTGGATTATCCGGTCTTTCCTCTTGGTAAAATTCGAGGTTTGCATCGTCGCCCTCGAAACGAAACCTCGACTTCGGGCTTGTTTTGATTGCCACCCACCATGGGCGTCTTTCGACCTTTTGTGATGCATAAGGTAGGTAGCACACTTGGGTTGCTTGAGCCACTAATACAAAAGGCTCGTAATTTGCAAGGCGAGAAGTATGCTTGACCTCAACAATACCATGTTTGCGGTCCACTTTTACACCGTTTATTATGTCAAACCAATCACACCTAAAGAGAACTACCTTGTGGGCATCATACTCTAGCTCAATGACGTCTTGGAGAACTCCATAGTAGTCGATTTGTTCGCCATTTGCATCCCACTCTCCTTTTATGCAAACACCGCTACTTTGAGTTACCTTGTTTTCTCCAGATGATTCTGTGTGAAATCGATACCCGTTGACTTCGTACCCATCGTAGAAGTACGCTTGTTTGCTTGGCCTGACTCCTGCCATTCGTATGTAGTAATCGTCTTCATCACGAGAATTTATTACCTTTTTGCGTAACCAAGGTGCGAAACCATCTTGACGGACTTTTGGCAAATCTTGTGGGCTTGTGGCCACTCCATTGTTGAGCATGCATGTATCAAACTCTCTGCACATTAGAATATGTCCAAACATGAGATTTTGATATGTTTTAGAGTAGATACTTTAATTTGAAAACATCAAAAGGATATTTATAAGATTGTACCCCATGTACTTCTCACAGATCTCAGGACAGTTGAGGATGACATAAGTGTGTGCCGCATCCCAATCCTTGTCATCGAGAGGCTTTCATCTTTCCCTACCAATGGAACGGCCCGCATTGTCGAATATAGAAAGTAGTCCCGCCGAAGGGTTACTTGTTCCAACTCCTTCTTGGCTAATCTTGTCTTTCTCTGCAAAGTAGTGTGCGGAAAATGTACCAATTTCTTTGACAATTGTAGCCTCCACGATTGAACCATCAACACGTGCTTTGTTCGTGACTCTCATCCTTTGTTCTTTGTTACGCCTGTAATTGCAACAACGGTTTAGTGTTAGTTGTAAGCTTAGTGTGCCTTTAAGTAAAATTTAAAACAAAAATTCAAAGCACAACACACCTCTCACATGGATACATCCATCGGAACCCTACTGGCCCACCCATTCTAGCCTCGTATGCTACATGCAGCACAAGATGCTCCATTGAATCAAAGAAACCGGGGAGAAATATTTTTTCCATCTTGCACATTGTGACGAAATATCTTTCTCTAATTCTGCGACCCTCACTGGATCAAGTTCCTTGGCACAAATCTCTCTAAAGAATGCTGAAATCTCACATAGAACATCCAATACAGGATCCAGGACAAAGTCTCGGAATGCGACAGGGAGGAGGCGCTCCATGAATACGTGTAAATCATGACTTTTAAGCCCAGTGAAGCTGCTTGTGGTTAGGTTAACCATCCTTGACCAATTGGATGCGTAGCCATCTGGGAACCTTACTATCTCCTTGAGCCATGTTAAAACAATCCTCTTATCATTTGGAGAGAGTGCGAAGGGTGCATTTGGTTTTTTTAGCTTTCCCGGGTTATCATCCGAGGGAGTTAGGTGTTGGGTGGGGCGATCACAATAAAGAGCCAAATCTTTCCTGGCTTTTTCATTATCCTTGGTTCTGCCACCTATGTTTAACAGCGTGTATAGCAAATTTTCTGTGAAATTCTTCTCCAAATGCATCATATCCAAATTGTGTTGCAACAAATTATCTTTCCAATAGGGTAAACTCCAAAAAATACTTTTTTTCTGCCAATGATGGGTTGTACCATAACCCTCAATTTGTTGTAATCCTCCCTCTTTACCCCATTTAATATCTAGGATCAAACTCACTATATCGAGCAGCTGCTCTCCCGTCAATCTCGATGGTGGGGGATCATTCTCAACTCTACCTTTTTTGAAATTCTTCCTATCTCGACGAAATGCATGATCAAGAGGAAGAAAGCACCTTGTACAATCGAACCAACTTGCTTTTCCGCCATACGCGAGTTGAAAGGCCTTTGTCTTCTCCATGCAATAATAACACGCTAATTTGCCTTTTGTACCCCACCCACACAGCATCTCATAAGCCGGGTAATCACTATCCGTCCAAAGAAGTTGTGCATGCATCTCGAAGTTCTCTCTTTTATACCCATCCCATGTCATTTCTCCATTTAACCACAAATGTTTCAATTCATCGATCAAAGTTCAAGGAGTATGTCAATGTCCCGACCCGGATGCTTTGGTCCCGGGATGACTAGCGCAAGGAACATGCTATCTTCTTTCATTATCATCCCAGGTGGTAGGTTATACGGAAAAACAAATAGCGGCCAACACGAATATGGAGCTGCACTCGAGTTAAATGGCATGAACTCATCCGTTGTTAGCCCCAACCAAACATTTCTTAGCTCTTCTGCAAAGGTGGGATGTTTCCGAGCAAAATGCTTCCAAGCCTCACCATCCGCCGGGTGCACCATCATCGGGGCTTTGTGAAGCATACCTTCCTTGTGCCATCTCATATTCTTTGCAGATGTTGCGGTCATGTACATCCTTTGCAATCGTGGGGTGATAGGGAGATAACGAAGTTGCTTTTGTGGAACGAGCTTTGCCTTCTTATTGGGTCCAAGAGGCTTATACCTTGGCTCGCCACATACATCACAGCGGGTCTTCTTCTTGTTCGCATCACTATAATATAGCATACAGAAGTTAGGACATACATCTATTTTCTTATGGTCCATGCCCAATCCCTCGACCAAACGTTTCGCTTGGTAGAAATTTTTAGGTAGTTCTTCACTAGGAGGAAGCGTGCTTTTAAGTAGATCCATCATCCCATCGAAACATGCTTGGCTCATTTGGTGTTTCGCCTTCAAAGCAAAGGCTTGTATCACTGCGGACAAGACGGTTTGTTTTTCGCATTCCATTTCACCCGTCAAGTTAATTTTCCAAACCGGTTTGTTGTTAGCATCCATCATGTCGAATAATTTTTTAGCCGCTCCCATAGGTGTCTCTTCATTCCAATCGAATTCTTGACCAGCAGCATCCTTTACCATGTCAACCATTGGATCAGTGGCTGCGTTCACAGGCGGCGAATTGTTCAATGAATTTGGATGCGGCTCCCCGTGTTTGTGCCACACTTCATATAGGTTGCAAATGCCATGGCGAAAAAGATGTAGTTCTACGGTTTGCACATCTTTGTTATAGAGGTTGTCACATCTTTCACACGGACACGGCATACATTGCACACCTCTATCGTCGACACTCACAACGGAGGGTATGGATAATGCTCGTGCAATAAATTCGGTCACACCATTCACAAATGTAGGGTGAAGAATTCCACCCATACTTTTCCTACTATACTTGTACATCCATTCCCGATCAGTGGCCATTTGAATGACTATCTGTATAAAATAGGGTATGAGTTAATTATATGATCCCTCAAACACAATTTTACAAGACGGCTATGTTTTCGTTTTTTGGTTCTCGAGTCAGTGGCTGATTAATCAAGCACAGTGGCTGTGTTTTCATTTTTTGGTTCTCGAGTAAGTAGCTGATTAATCAAGCACAGTGGCTTTGTTTTTATTTTTTGGTTCTCGAGTCAGTGGCTGATTAATCAAGCACAGTGTTTACTTTTTTTGGTTCTTGAGACAGTGGCTGTGTTTTCATTTGAATGACTATCTCCAAGCAAACACAAGCTGAGATAATCAAGCATAGTGTTTTCATTTTTTTGGTTCATTTAATTTCACAGTGGCTGAATAATCAAGCAAACACAAGCTGAGATAAAACTGAAAAGGGGCTGATTAATCAATAATGCAATGTTCATTCTTAACAGGGAACTAGAGCTTACTTTGGTACAGAAGAGGAATAGCGCCTGGAATTAGAGCTCAAATCAGATGAACAGCAAGAGCCTCTGGACTTGGAGCTACATCAAAAAAGGAGGAGGAAGAGCCCCTGGACTTAGAGCTCCAAGGAGATGAAGAGGAAGAGCTCAATTGCGGCCTGGGTGGAGAGATCCTGGATTTATAGCTCCTGGCATGGACTTAAACAGGAAGAGGGTTGAGAGATCCGAGACCTCCGAGCTCAGTTGGACAGGAGTTTAAATGGGGCGACTGGGCAGAGCGTTTCAACTGGGAATTAGACTGGGATGCGTTCGAGCGGTTTGGAAAGAAAGGTAGTGGTGTATTTCCATCGGTTTACCGTCGAAAATACTGGTGTATATTATCTAAATACAGTTATGTTTTTATTGCGTACCCAGATTGTACGCATCCAAATTGGGTGTGGGATTACCCAAAAAAAGAGAATACACACATCACCCAAGTTAAACATCCCAAGTTAAATGAGAAATTCCCAAGTAGATAAAAAAGAAAATTAACAAGTACTAGAGTAATTATGCAACATCCTAAATTAGTTGACATCCTAATTAATTTAACGCATCCTAAGTTAAACATCCAACATATACCAGACAACCGATACAAGTTAACCTAAATGTTTTTTATTATTACAAGTTCTAGAGTTCTTTGCATTTCTTTTAACACAGTTTATGGAAGATGATCCTCTTCCACACCAGAATTGCCCTTGGATGGTTGAGGGTTCTCTCCTCCACCGGCATTGCCCTCCGATGACCCCTCCTACAGAGCACAGTAAACGGTAGTTAACACAAGCTTAAATTTAAAAATTAGAGATTATGTCATTTCTTAACTTGGCAACAGAAAAGTGCTTACTGGAAATTTTGGAGGCTCTATTCCTTGATTTCGGAAGAGTTGCGCAAAACAGTCCCTCGTGAACTGGCTATTCTTTTTAATCTCTTTCATATCTGCTCTGTGGAGCTGCTCTTGTGCAGCTAGCTCAGCAACAAAGGAAGTACGTTCAACTCTAAGTAACTCTGCCACCTCCTCTTTTGTGTATTTCCTTTTCGAATCTTCAACGGAAGTAGCTATGCTCTTTGTAGGCTCTGATGGGGCACCCTCCACTGTCTCCAAGACTCTGGTGACTTTGCTGGTCCTGTCCTTGAATCCAAAGCCGAATAGCCTCCCTCGCTTGTCCTTCCCGTTCACAGCGAGCTCCCAAATGTCCTCATCGTTCATCGTACCCCCGTAGAAAGCCTTAAGTTCCAGGTATTCTTTCTGCCATCATTAGAACAAAGTGGATCAGCAAATATACAGTGAATTATACAGTGATTGATGCAAATATACAGTGAAGTTTTGGTAATCAAAGCTGTATATTAAAGGGTTAATTACTTGTGTGCCCTCTTAACTCTTACTAAATTTCTTATTTATCCCTCAAGACTTCAATATATTATATTTACCCCTCAACTCTTCTAATTTTTTCTATTTACCCTTTCTGGTTTTTCCTTTGTACTTCTATTTCCATGAAATGATTTGATTTAGGAAGAGATATCAAGAAAAAAAATGTTTTACTTCATTACTTGACAGAAAAAAGTTAACCGACGTTTCCCTGAGATGATTCTATTTTGGACATAATATCAGTACAAGCTCAAATCTGTAAACCAAATAACCATGCTTTGAATTTTGCAAACTTCTCAAACTTTGATGCCAGTACATTTTGTAGAGATAATACAAACTCTAAATAAAATGCAATTTGTTCATCGGAATTGAAAAAAATCAAGAGAAAGAGGAAGGGTATAATGGGAAACATGAATTGTTAATAATATTTAATGGTTCTTAATTAATTCTAAGGGTAAATAGAAAAGGTTAAACAAAGATAAGGGGTATATTTGATATAATAAAGAGTACAAGGGTAAATAGAACATTAAACAAGTTTTGAAGGGTAAATAGAAAATTAACCCTATATTAAATACTTACATAAGAATTATGCAAGTTCCACAGTGAAATGCAATGTACCTATACAAAATCAAAACTGTATAGTTAATACTTACCGCTGCCTTTTCTGCGTTCTTGTTGACGTATTTCTTTCCCTGCGGTGTCTCCCGCATGTGAGTTCGATCAAAAGACCTCATTCGGCCCAACTGGTGCTCCCTTCTCGAAAATCTGAAACCAATACATAAATGTATGTAGAGGATGTTAATAAAGCATAACCTAAGTTAAATCACTAAAGTAAATTTAATGTAATTTTCATTACCTAAACTTCCTTGTGGCGATAACTGCTCCTGGATCCAGCCACATGATGCACCACTTCTTTACCTCCTTTAATTCGGCTTGTATGGTTGGTGGCTGATGCAGTGACAAATTTGTCCTTCGACCAAATGAGAACCAAACCCTTCCAATACTCCAGGTTCTTGCACCATTTGGGAGGGTAGTCTATCCATACCTCTTTTTCATCTCCAAATTTCCTCGTGAGCCACCTTCTCGTTTCCGCGAGTTCCCGCATATATGTCTCAGCAGCTACTCTCTCAAATACCTCAATACACCTCACGGTGTCTTGCTCAGCCCCCCATGAATACCTCTGGAGGAACTGTTTTAGAATAAACAGTTTTGTCGTTGAGGGAAACATGTTCCAACTCCGGTAAGGTCCGGGCAAGTTCCACAGTGTAAGAAGCCTAAGCGTGGTGATTATCTTTGTGCACTTGGGTGATGACGTGAACTCAGCATCACCGACTACTACCAATTCTGGTCTGTCCTCGAGTGGCACAGGGTCACGAGGCATTGCAAGACCCCGCCCACACCTCTCATTGCCTTTTCTCTTACTTCTTTTTCTTTTCCTCTCGACAGCTGACGCTTGAGCAGCAGACTCATCGAGCTCTAGCCCGCATGCATCAAGAGCTTCAGGAATCCCGGTTAGGGGACGACGGCGTAAGCACCTCCTACTGCCATCATCATCCAGTATCGCGGGATGTGGGCTGGACTCATCTTCGGTGTATTGCTCTCCAAATGCATCCTCTTCTTGCACAGTTCTTGCCCGCTGGTCGGATAGCGAGGGTTCAGGCGGTGTTTGGGCAGCTGGTGACTCGAACCGATTCGGCGAGTGGCTAGGATGCCTGATCGGGGACCGGTCATTAGATTCCCACTCATCCTCTTCAGTAGGTGCCCGGGAAGAACCTGCATCTAGAGTTGAAGGTGGCGGGTCAGCACTGTTCCCGGTTGAACTACTTTGATCACTTCTAAGCCCTGTCCTTCAAGGATTGCGGCCTGTAAAGGTTCGGCACTTCGAGGAGCCAGTGGCTGACCGCAGCGGTGCCTGGTCATCAGCCTCTGGTGGTGGCTGGGGAGCAGCCTGATATGGCTCGGCAAGGGGCGAATTTTCAGGATCTGACTGGGCAATTGGTGATGGCTCGACAGGGTGTGACTGGGGAGCAGCTAGATCTGGCTCAGCAGGGGGTGCCTTTTCAGCAGCTGTCTGGGCTGTTAGTGATGGCAGTGGGTCTGCTTCCATGGGCCGAGGCGACAGCTGGGGAGCAGCCTCATCTGGCTCGACAGGGGGGGACTGGGGAGTATCATTGTAACGCCTCTAAATACTGGTATGGTTAAATTTCTACAGAATCCAATTTAGAAAATAATAAAATGAATTAAATCAGAGATCAGCAATTAATAGGAATAAATACATAGTAGACGGTAAAAATTTAGGAGAAATAACGCTTCAATTTAGCCAAATTATATTAATAGATGTCATAACCTGTTAAGCAAACTCAAATTGGAAAAGCCCAAATCTAAATTAAGCCCAATTTCCACCCATTTAACCTACCCCTCTCCTCTCTCTTTCCACAGCCAACTCTCCTCTCTTCTTAACTGTAAGTCTCTTTCTCTCTTTCTCTCTTTCTCTCTATCTCTTTTTCTCTCTTTCTTTTTTTGCCGCCCCCCCCTTCTCTCCTTGGCTGCCGCCGGCCACAAGCCCAGCCCCACCACACACCCGACAGCCCCCCCTCCTCCTTTGGCCGCCGCTGCTGACCCGAAGAACCCCAGCCGAACCCCACCCCCTGCCCTCTCTCTCTACCCCGCCCTCTCCCTCTCCCTTCCCCTTGGCTGGCCGAACCCCCTCTCCCTTCCCTTGGCCGGCCGAACCCCAAAGAACCCTAGACCCGAAACCCATTAACCCTAGACCCGAAATCCTATGAACCAAAACCTAAACCCAATAACCCAATATCCAAACCGAACCCCTTCCCTCTTAAAATCAATCAAATCAATACAAGAATCAAGGTTATTACCCAATTTAGTTATACCAAATTGAATTAGTAGGAAGAATCGAGGGTGGTGGTTTATTTTATTAAATTGAATTGTGGGAAATGAATTAAGAGTTATAAGTATTGTGAATTATATATTGGAATTGATGTGGATTTGATACTCGTGCTTGACCTTAGATGACAATTGCCATAAATACAAATAGAAATTGTGAATAGGGTCATAGGACTAAGTCTGTCTTTTTATGGTTATCATGCGAGATTAAGGGTGTTAAATTGAGTATAAATCCTTTAGATTAAATAGAAATAAGAACCTAATCAAGCGTTTAAAAACTTAGGAGCAAACCGCGAGACTCTAGGAGACGCTGAGAATACGCGAGATTTCGACGCACGCTCAAACGAAGTCACTGAGAATATAGGTGCGGGTTCCTGGTCTTTTTACAAATAATACAAAAATGCATGGATTGAGGTAAGTAACCCTTTTTCAAAATCTGGTAGATAAACTGCATGTTGTGAATATCGAACATTCGTTTGATTTTGTTTAGAATTGCACGATAGGAATTCTTGATGCATGGAATTGAGTTGACAGGAATTGTGATTGTGAATTGGGAATGGGGAATGTGAATGAATTGTTTTCTTTAAATTAGGGCCGTCCGTGCGAGGCGGCTCAGCATGTGTTTTGAAAATCAGACTGTCCGTGTGTGGCAGACCCCAGAGTGTGAGGTATGAACAGAACGGGTCGTCCTTGTGTGGCGGTTCGCCGGATGGGTCCCCGCAATGACCCATCTAGAGTGTGATTGAACGGGTCATCCTTGTGTGGCGATTCGCCGGATTTCCATGTACGGGCATGGATTTCCAGAGTGTGGAATTTAAAAACCTTAAATGTGAATTAAAAAGGGGCGGGAATGAAAGTTGTTTTAAAATGATTGCATATCCGAATTGATAGGAAATTTGGGGGAAATTTTGAAAACTTTACTTTTATGTTATTTGGGGTATTAAATACATTGATTTGTAAAAACACCAGGCTGGAACTAAATCCCGCACTGAGAGATAGTTCGATCTCTCACCGTACCACCTTTTATGTGGGTTCCAGGAAATGAAGAAGGAGACATAGAGGAAGGCCGCGAGTGAGGAATTAGCGGAAGTTATTAAATTAGCCACTATTTGTTTTAATTTACATTTGTATGAACAATATATTGTGTAGACATGGCGGTAACTGTTTGACTAGCCATGTCTGACATATTTTCCCTTTCTATTTGTTTGTGGACCCCATTTATTTTTAATATAGTGGCTTGTTGGTTGTGTTATTGATGATGTATGTGATGTGCTTAACGCCTTTCGTCTGAATGCACGGCGGGTTGTCCGGGGGTGTGACAACTTAGTTGGTATCAGAGCCAGCACATACAATATCAATAAACTTCCGCCAAGAGAGCGTTAGCAATAGGATGCGGCGTTGGGTCATAGACCAAACCATATGAGCTGAGCGTACCATTAGTAACAAATGTATATAATATTTAGTGACGGATTATGCCTTTGTAGTAACGGTACAACTTATTTTGAAATATAACAAATATATTTTTTCTTGGAAGGTTGAACCAATTTAATTTTGTAGAAGATAAGCAAAATAGATTCTTTTCTTAGATGGCAAATCAATTTAACGGACAGCCCACTTGGCTAAGGACGTTCTCAGCCACCGCAAGAGTCAAGGAAATGGTCGGATGGGTCGACTTGTCCGGAATCACTGTCAATACTGCAATCTCCGTCAATTGTCCTTACTCCGTCATCTCGCCACACGTGGTGGAGGCTAGCGGATTCAGGGTGAAGAATACCGGAAGACGCCGTTTCTTCGCAGGGCTCGAACATAGTGTGGAAGAGCAATACTGTCCGGATCTTCATGTGAACACGCAGAATGGAAAATGGCGAGTGGACCCAATCGTGGCAGACACCGGAGCGTACGAGATGGTCTTAGGAATGGACTGGCTCAAGGAGCACCACGTGCTGATAGACTGCGCGCACCGCAGCCTAGTGTTCTGGCCGCCCCACGAGCAACCAGTCAGAGCAGAAATGCAGAAAATATCGGGAAATAAGAGCAAGCTCATCGGGGAAAAACCCCAGAAGGAAGAAGAAGACCCAGCTATAAGAGCGGAAATGGAAGCAGAACCATTCACAATGTCAGAGGTTCGGAACGACTGGACGTACCACGTTAGGAAAGACATACTTAAGGGATATTTTGAGACCGATTAGGGCACTTCAGGGAAAAGGAAACGATATAGTTATAACCCTCACATGTATCTTAAATTCTGTTGAATGATTTAAATTAGCAGTTATAATCTAAAGAAATTTAAAGTTCGATTCGTAATCTTAAATTCCTTCTTTAAATTGCGTCTATTTGCCTTAAGTTGAATAACCGTAAGTTTTACGATGAACTCTGTAACTAATAACAATGCAAGTACATATATGTATAAAATTTGGAAGAATGAAAATCTCACATCAAAACACCCTTTGCACAGCGAAATCAGAGATGGCGAAAGGAACCAGGACTAACTCTAGCACGAACGACGCAGATGACGAAACTAGGATTCCTCTCGAGAACCCTCAGCTGAATGCCCTACTGTAAGGACTAGAGCGGGTGACCAGGGTAGCCATGGAATATGAACAGCGACAGCCTAGAGAGGCCGACACGTTCTTTGAATACTACCGATCGTTCACCTCATTACGTCCCCCGACCTTCAATGGGACAGGTGACTTTGCCGCTGCAGAAAACTGGGTCGCAAATATCAAGGATAAACTTCAAATCTTGAGAGCCCCTGAGGAACACCGGGTAGAGCTAGCGACCCAATTACTGGAGGGTCATGCTCGATTCTGGTGGCAGGAGGTGAAACGTGGGTGGGGTGAAACCGCCGATGCGAAGGGGTGGACTGAGTTCGAAAGCCAGTTCAAACGACGCTACATGGACACAATGTCAAGAGAGGCACTCCGACAACGGTTTACAAGTTTGAAACAGGGGAACAGCTTAGTGGCGGAGTATAACTCCAAGTTTGAGAACCTAATGAGGTATGCACCCGATATCGTAAAAGATGACTTCCGCCTCAGACAACAATACCTCGGGGGACTGAACCCCCGTCTTGCTCAGATCATTGACATTCTGGGAACCAACCAACTGTCGGACTTAATGTTAAGAGCAAGCACCGCGGAGTCATATGATGGTCGCATCAGCCAAGCCGCGGGATCGAGAAATGTGCGACCCAAGATAGATGAACCCATGAGACCGGCCCCGAACAGAAATAATTACGGGGATGCCCGGCCTAATTACCAGTCTAATCCAACACCCCCGTGCAACTACTGTGGCCGCAACCATGCATCTGATCAATGCAGTTTCCGTTTGGGAGTGTGTCACCGGTGTAACAAACCAGGACACTTCATCAAGGACTGCCCAGCTCCGCGAGGTTATTCCGGGCAGCAAGTGGGAAATGCGGGTCCACCTACACGAGCACCACTTGGCAGAGGGACCAGTAGCTACAACCCTCCCAGTAACAACCGCAGCGGGAACCAAGGAAACCAAAGGGTGGGAATGCATGCGCATGATCAGTGCAACCGTGAGATGGGAGGAACACCGACTAATGAAGAGTACGAAGGAGAAGACGTGTCCACTGATCTTCTGACTGGTATGTTTGAACTATCTGGAATTCCTGCTTTCGTACTTATAGACACTGGTTGTAGTCATTCAGTTATAGCAAAGGAGTGGGTAGAAAAACACGGTGTACCAACTCGAGACTCTGGTAAATTATTGAATATAAGTACCCCTGCCTTGCAATATACCACCCCAGAATTTCGGAGCGTAGGGTTAAAACTCCAAATAGCGGGGAGGGAATTCCCGATAAACCCCATAGTCTCTAAGACGGGTCTCTATGATCTAATGTTGGGTCTTGAGTGGCTCACTCGAAACGGCGTGACGGTTGACTGCCTGAAAGGGAGGATGGTCATTAATAGGCCAGGCCTCCATGACCTCTCTATTTGGCTCAGGAAACGAGGAGGCGGAACCCCGACAATATCTGCCAACCAAGCAAGGAGACTCATCAACAGCGGCAGTCCCGCCTTTATAGTCACCATAATGCAACTCGAGACGAAAAAACCCGAGATAACGTCAGTACCTATCGTCTCGGAGTATACCGATGTATTCCCGGAGGAGCTGCCAGGAATACCCCCTGATCGGGAAATCGAATTTCACATAGACATACTCCCTGGTACCCGTCCAATCTCTAAGGCCCCGTACCGGATGGCACCGGCAGAACTTAAGGAACTGAAGGTTCAGTTAGAAGAACTCTTAGAACTGGGATTCGTACGACCAAGCACATCACCGTGGGGCGCACCAGTATTGTTCGTCAGGAAGAAGGACGGTAGTATGAGACTCTGCATCGACTACCGAGAGTTAAACAAGGTCACGATAAAAAACAAATACCCTCTCCCACGAATTGAAGATCTATTCGATCAACTCCAAGGTGCGGCCGTTTATTCCAAGATCGATCTGAGATCAGGGTACCATCAGTTGAAGATTCAACCTCAAGATGTAGAGAAGTCAGCATTCCGTACCCGTTACGGGCACTATAAATTCACTGTCATGCCATTTGGGTTAACCAATGCTCCTGCAGCATTCATGGATTTGATGAACCGAGTATTCCACGACTTACTTGATTGCTGCGTCATTGTTTTTATAGATGACATTCTGATTTATTGAAAGAAGGAAGAAGATCATGCCGAGGACCTACGTACAGTATTACAAAGATTACGGGAACACCAGTTGTACGCCAAATTCTCTAAGTGTGAATTTTGGATGAAAGAGGTTAAATTTTTGGGACATGTAGTGATGGGGGAAGGTATCCGGGTAGACCCAGATAAAATCAAAGCAGTGGTAGAATGGACTCAACCCAAAAATGTAACAGATATACGCAGCTTCCTAGGTTTAGCGGGATACTACAGGCGCTTCGTTCCCGGATACTCAACGACAGCCCGACCCATGACCCAGCTCCTACACAAAGGGACTACCTTCAAATGGACGGAGAGTCAAGAAGAGAGTTTCCAAACTTTGAAGAAACTACTAACCAGTGCCCCAGTGTTAACATTGCCTAAACCAGACCAAGAGTTCACGGTGTATACCGACGCGTCAAGGAACGGCCTGGGATGTGTACTCATGCAAGACGGACGAGTAATTGCTTACGGGTCACGGCAATTGAAGAACCATGAACAGAACTACCCCACACACGACCTAGAATTGGCAGCAGTTATTTTTGCACTCAAGGCATGGAGACACTACCTCTATGGGGCGAAATGCCGAGTATTCACTGACCACCAAAGCTTAAAGTATGTGTTTACCCAGAAAGAATTGAACATGAGACAAAGGAGGTGGCTGGAACTGATGAAGGACTATGATTTAGACATACAGTACTTGGCCGGGAAGGCAAATGTGGTGGCAGACGCACTCAGTAGGAAAGGGGCGACAAATTTGGCAGAAGTCATAACCCAAGAGACAGAATTGATCAAGGAAATGCGACACATGAATTTGGGAGTGTGTATATCCACCAGCTGGATCCAAGAACAAACCGACACCAAGGGAACCGCGACGAATGCGGTACTCACCCTAGCGGCTATATCGGTACAACCGGAATTAAAGTCTCGAATACGGGACGCGGACCAAGGCGACGAGCAGCATCAAAGATACCGGGAATTGGCCCGTACCAATCCAACGTCGACCTTCAAGGAAAACGAGGATGGGCTCCTCTATTTCAACCAGCGGGTGTGTGTGCCAGAACAGGGGGGACTGAGAAGGGAAATTCTGCAAGAAGCCCACGAATCGGGATATACCATTCACCCAGGAGAGGTAAAGATGTATAAGGACCTTCGTACCCAATTTTGGTGGCCCAACATGAAGAAAGACGTGTCAGAATTCATGGCTAGGTGCATCACCTGCCAACAAGTGAAAGCCGAACGGAGGAAGATAGCAGGATTGCTATATCCAAACTCCAGAGCACAAATGAAGTTCCAGATCATTACTATGGATTTCATCACTGGGTTACCGCGTACACAAAAGAGGTATGACTCAATCTGGGTCATCGTAGACACACTAACCAAAGTAGCCCATTTTATACCCCTGCGAACCCCTACATCGGGTGGGGAATTAGCAGAATTATTTCTTCAATATCAGTTCAAATATCATGGAGTTCCTGAAACTATCATATCGGACCGGGATACGCGATTCACCTCGCATTTCTGGAAAAGCTTTCAGGAGGCAATGGGAACCCGACTCAATTTCAGTACCGCTCATCACCCTCAGACGGACGGCCAGTCGGAACGAACAATCCAAACCTTAGAGGACATGCTAAGGGCGTGTGCCATCAACTTTCAAGGGTCATGGGCTGATCATTTGACAATGGCCGAGTTCGCATACAACAATAGCTACCATGCCAGTATCGAAATGGCACCATCTGAAGCTTGGTGTGGACATTGCTGGAAGACCCCCTTGTGGTGGGGAAACAACGGGGAACAACTGCCAACAAGGCCAGAAATGGTAAAAGATTGCGCGGATAGAACTCAACTGATTCTAAACCGACTAGACACTGCTCGAGACAGACAGAAAAAGTATGCAGACTTGAGGAGACGACCACTAGAGTTCGAAACCGGGGATCATGTTTGGTTGAAGGTCTCTCCAAGGAGGGGAGTGAGACGATTTGGCGTAGCAGGAAAACTGAGTCCTAGATATGTGTGGCCATTTGAAATTCTTAGAAGAATCGGACCACTTGCATACGAACTGGCGCTACCTCCAACCCTAGATAAGGTACATCCAGTCTTTCACGTGTCTCAACTACGGAACCGAGATCCCTCCCACGTCCTCGACTTTTCAAATCTGGTACTAGATGAAACTTTAGTGTATGAAGAACGACCCATGAAAATACTGGACACCAAGGAAATAAGTCTCCGGCGTAAAACCATCAGACAGGTCTTAGTACAATGGGGACGACACACCAACCGAGAAGCAACTTGGGAAATCGAAGAAACGATGCGTGCCACATACCCAGAATTGTTCGAAGAAATAGACGCCGAGGCTGTTCAGGGGACTGAACAGGAATTCCAAGGGGGGAGGATGTAACGCCTCTAAATACTGGTATGGTTAAATTTCTACAGAATCCAATTTAGAAAATAATAAAATGAATTAAATCAGAGATCAGCAATTAATAGGAATAAATACATAGTAGACGGTAAAAATTTAGGAGAAATAACGCTTCAATTTAGCCAAATTATATTAATAGATGTCATAACCTGTTAAGCAAACTCAAATTGGAAAAGCCCAAATCTAAATTAAGCCCAATTTCCACCCATTTAACCTACCCCTCTCCTCTCTCTTTCCACAGCCAACTCTCCTCTCTTCTTAACTGTAAGTCTCTTTCTCTCTTTCTCTCTTTCTCTTTTTCTTTTTTTGCCGCCCCCCCTTCTCTCCTTGGCTGCCGCCAGCCACAAGCCCAGCCCCACCACACACCCGACAGCCCCCCTCCTCCTTTGGCCACCGCTGCTGACCCGAAGAACCCCAGCCGAACCCCACCCCCTGCCCTCTCTCTCTACCCCGCCCTCTCCCTCTCCCTTCCCTTGGCTGGCCGAACCCCCTCTCCCTTCCCTTGGCCGGCCGAACCCCAAAGAACCCTAGACCCGAAACCCATTAACCCTAGACCCGAAATCCTATGAACCAAAACCTAAACCCAATAACCCAATATCCAAACCGAACCCCTTCCCTCTTAAAATCAATCTAATCAGTACAAGAATCAAGGTTATTACCCAATTTAGTTATACCAAATTGAATTAGTAGGAAGAATCGATGGTGGTGGTTTATTTTATTAAATTGAATTGTGGGAAATGAATTGAGAGTTATAAGTATTGTGAATTATATATTGGAATTGATGTGGATTTGATACTCGTGCTTGACCTTAGATGACAATTGCCATAAATACAAATAGAAATTGTGAATAGGGTCATAGGACTAAGTCTGTCTTTTTATGGTTATCATGCGAGATTAAGGGTGTTAAATTGAGTATAAATCCTTTAGATTAAATAGAAATAAGAACCTAATCAAGCGTTTAAAAACTTAGGAGCAAACCGCGAGACTCTAGGAGACGCTGAGAATACGCGAGATTTCGACGCACGCTCAAACGAAGTCACTGAGAATACAGGTGCGGGTTCCTGGTCTTTTTACAAATAATACAAAAATGCATGGATTGAGGTAACCCTTTTTCAAAATCTGGTAGATAAACTGCATATTGTGAATATCGAACATTCGTTTGATTTTGTTTAGAATTGCACGATAGGAATTCTTGATGCATGGAATTGAGTTGACAGGAATTGTGATTGTGAATTGGGAATGGGGAATGTGAATGAATTGTTTTCTTTAAATTAGGGCCGTCCGTGCGAGGCGGCTCAGCATGTGTTTTGAAAATCAGACTGTCCGTGTGTGGCAGACCCCAGAGTGTGAGGTATGAACAGAACGGGTCGTCCTTGTGTGGCGGTTCGCCGGATGGGTCCCCGCAATGACCCATCTAGAGTGTGATTGAACGGGTCGTCCTTGTGTGGCGATTCGCCGGATTTCCATGTACAGGCATGGATTTCCAGAGTGTGGAATTTAAAAACCTTAAATGTGAATTAAAAAGGGGCGGGAATGAAAGTTGTTTTAAAATGTTGCATATCCGAATTGATAGGAAATTTGGGGGAAATTTTGAAAACTTTACTTTTATGTTATTTGGGGTATTAAATACATTGATTTGTAAAAACACCAGGCTGGAACTAAATCCCGCACTGAGAGATAGTTCGATCTCTCACCGTACCACCTTTTATGTGGGTTCCAGGAAATGAAGAAGGAGACATAGAGGAAGGCCGCGAGTGAGGAATTAGCGGAAGTTATTAAAGTAGCCACTATTTGTTTTAATTTACATTTGTATGAACAATATATTGTGTAGACATGGCGGTAACTGTTTGACTAGCCATGTCTGACATATTTTCCCTTTCTATTTGTTTGTGGACCCCATTTATTTTTAATATAGTGGCTTGTTGGTTGTGTTATTGATGATGTATGTGATGTGCTTAACGCCTTGCGTCTAAATGCGCGGCGGGTTGTCCGGGGGTGTGACAATCATCAACCTCATGCACAGTAGCAAGGGGCTCTTTCCTTTGAACGAGGGGGTGCAATACCCGAAAAGCGGGGTTCAGCCTCACAGACCTCCGGATCTCTTCCTTCGTTCTACCCCGGGGTTTCTTCTTACGGGGGGTTCACAGTGATGAAGCTGAATTTCAGGTGGGTGGAACCCGGTGGATCTGGAGATAGATCGGCATTTGGTGTATAAACGGGGACCTCATTTCCTTGAGGCGGTGAAGGCGGGAGGGTGCCAACCGGTGTCTCTGGCGACAGCGGGTCAGCTTGTGGCGGCTCTTGCCGCTGGTTGAGTCTCGGGGATTTCCGGCGATGTACTAGCTCGTACTTGGAGTTATCATCGCCCCTAGCCATTCTGAACCTGAAACAGATTATACAATGAATTGAGATTTCATATAAGCCACTTTAATGCATTAATGCATTATGCCCAACAACTGAACATAACTGAAAATTCCCTGAAAAGGCCAACTAACTGAAAAAATAATGCAACATAACTACATATGGGCTAAACAGGCTAAATAGGCTAAATAATTAAGGGATGTGCTATATTGAGCGCATTAATTGTAATTTTGAGATCTCAAAGAAAATTTTCTCTCTAAATACCAAGAAGAGCCCTATAGTCTCTTTCTTTATCTATCACAATGAATTTTGTCACAATTAATACAAAATTTAATTAAAGACCAAAAAATAATGTGAGATTTAGAATTTCAGGCTAGCCAGGATATGGGTAGGCCAAACAAGCAGAAGATTCATAAGACTAGAATACAAGAAAGAAACAAAAGAACGTGATACTAATGCACTTTTCTACGGCATTATCAAATCAAAATAAATTTCAAGTTTCCAATAAAAACAATTTGCTTGAAAGAAACACAAGAACTTATTGATAGTGTAAATGCCACATGGGGAGTAAAAACAGAAAAAGAATAAAATATATATGTGTCAGCTGGGGGTAAGAAGACGAAGAAGGAAATGTAAATGCCAATTTGTCAGCCATGGTGAAACTAAAAATTAAGTATAGATATAAGATATATCAGTCTAGATGCAGTACATAGGCAACAAATTAACAATAGCTGACAGTTGGTATTGATAGATAATCCAAACAAAGTATTAAAGATTGGTTCAAAGACTGTATGTTAATTGTTAGAGAAAATCTTGTTGTACTTGTCGTTCCAAATTCTCACTAGACGAAATACAAAGCAGTAAAAAGCAGCATCTAATGAGAAGTATCGGAGGAAATGAAGTCCCTTTTATTGTGTGAGAAAGTGTTAATTTGCAAACAAGAAGATATATCAGTACTGGTCATAAGACTGATATATCAGTACTGAATTTGATTAATCAACTTTTTACTCAGATATGCTGATTAACACCTGGTACACCAAACATCTGATTCTCCTCTCGACATCTGATATGTTTGCACTCAAGAAAAGCCAAACAAGATGTTTGGCTTTCAGTACTGATGTGTCTGGCTGAATTTACAAACATATACCAGATGTTCTAGATGTACCAGATTAGTCAGTGCTAATTTGCAAACAAGAAGATGTACCAGACTGACTAATTTGCAAACATATCAGTGCAAATTCATCAAATGTACACAGGTACAAAAGAAGAAGATAATATCTACTTTGCAATTAAACAAGTGTTAATTTCCTCAAACAGTTTAAAAGGGGTGGAAGGGGAAAAGCAACAAGGTAGCACCCCCAAATCAATATGCACTATGCTACGTCACAGAACAAGGCAGAAAGGGGTGGAAATTGAAAAATAAAGAGTTAGTATAAACAAAATATCAAAAAGAAGATAAATTTTACAACATAAGATTTTATTCCTATGTATCTTTATAGTTAGGTACCCATTTAGTTTAATTAATTGGGGAACCTATCGATTGGTCGAAATTGAAAAATAGCTATATATAGCTCCACTGGTTCTTATAGGAATTGGAATGCTGATATATATTATTAACTTTCACATTATGAGTCAATAATTTGAAAGCTTAGCATTAATTTAATAGAAAATAAAATAAAAATGAACAAGTCGGATATATATTATTAATTTGAATGCTGATATATATTATTAATTACCCAAACTCACAGAACAAGGCAGAAAGGGGTGGAAGGGGAAAAGCAACAAGGCAGCACCCCCAAATCAAGAAATACACATTAACCCGGAAGCCCCAAATTCATCCCCTAATCGGGTCGGGAAAATCAACAACCGAACCCAATCGATCAAAATCCCAATCCAGTCATTGTCCGAATCGAGAAAATCAACATCTCGACATTTGGCACCGAAATTTAATTTCTACGCTCTATCCCCCGTTTCAACAAGCAATCATCGAGTATACTAATAAATCCAAAATGGGACTTGAATACTTACCCGATGGAGCGAGGTCGGTGCTAGGGTTTGAAAGTTTTGGTTGCGGTACACAAAAGAGCGAGGGGCAGCGTCGTCTTCCTTCTCAAAGCTACGGCAACTGGCGGAACGATGGGGAGAGGCACCGATTTGGAAGAGATCAGGAAGGGAGAACTGATCGGTTTTTGGGAGAGTGGAGAAGGGGAGTGTTCGAGTGATTTTTTTGAAAAAAACGCTAAGTCCGGGCTACCTTCACACCATCCAGATCTGGCTCAGAGGGGTATCCTCTCCAATATGTGCCCGCTACTCTCTCCCCTCAACGGTTTGATTTATGCTATCATACGCTTTGAGATTCGGACTTGCGGAGGGGTCGGTATTAGTTCGGCTTATTGATTTGTGCAATGTTGAAAGAACGGTTTGGATCCCGTCATTGTAACACAAATGTTCTACATGTAACGCAGTGCACCGCAATACATACTCAGCCCTTTGTTAATTCCTCTGTATCGCTTTTACTAACTTTGCCAACCCAATTTAAAAAAAAACGGATGGCTCCAGTGAAGATCAGGACGCTACATCACCGATCAAAAGGCTAAAATTTAACTATCTTTCTGTTTGGCAATGCATGTACATAAATTAATTTTTTTTTAAATGTGAAAAATGAGAAAGTGATTTTTTTTAGATTTTATGTCCAAATCAAATCTACAAATGTCAATTTTGTACAATTTAATTATTTTTTACTCATTCAAATTGTTCAAAACAATGTGGACCGTTAATTTCCGTATGATCATTGAACGGTTGATTTGCTGAAAAATGACATCTAGTTTTTTTTTTGAAATGATCAAGAAAGAACATGAAACCTTAAGAACATAAAAGTTAAATAAGCCGGATACTAAAAAGCCTCGATCCAAAGTAAACTATTTATAGCCGTACGATGTTGCTATATTGTGTCGCTTGGATGGATTAGTAAATGGATCTCAATTTATATCAAATTTTAATACAATCATCTTAATACAACACTCTTTCATTTGAACAGTTCCGATCGTCAATGAATGCAACTTCGTCTTCATTCCTTCATTGATCCATACAACATGGGTTCAAGTCCTATGTACATTGGAGTATGGCACAAGTGATTGATGCATAATGCACTATTTTTACAATTTCAAAAGGCTAAAAATTAATTGTACTAATGCATTATCAATGTTCAAGCATAAAAATTAATTGATGCATAATGCACTATTTTATACTAATGCATTAATTTTATTATCACATCAACCTTTATTAATATTATCAGCTTCATATATTACCAATTTTCCAAATAAATTTTAATTGAATCCTACAGTAACATAAAGATTTTCCAAACATATTTTAATTGAATCCTATAATATATATAATATAACTTATACCAATCAACACGATAACATACTAATTACATATAATTCATAAACTTAAAATTATAAACAGAATTATTTAATATCTAGCAACTTTCTAATTTTTAACCACCTTCAAGTCTCAAATCAATTCAACTCCAGTTATTTACCCCTCATGCAGTGAAATTTAACTTGGCGCCTTCATTTTTCAAAAAACAGGCAGAATATTGATAGATAATCCGGAGAGAGTATTTTAGACTCTAAACAGCGCAACACATTATATCAATTGAAGGCTGCTGTTATGTTTACTATGCTGCACGGAGCAAAAACTGATCTGTTCTTCTCTGAAATTTTGGCTTCACTCATTCGGCGCCAGATTACTTTCACTGAATTCACATCCTTCGGTACCGTAATACCAATGAGGAAACAAACACTGAATCTGGACCGTTCTTTCAAACTTACAACGAATCTCAAAGCCTAATAATAGTGCTCCCTGCGCTATAACGCACCTCAAAGGTTCTGAAAGTTAATCTCAACCCGTAAATTTAAGGAAATCTTTTTACAGTAACTGAGAGGATACTTGATACGTTTTCATTCCCCCCAAAAACTCCTCTTATTAGGTTACCTCCCAATTTGCCCACCTCCTTCCATCCCCTCCCACTCATTTCCCCGCCTTCTGAGAGGAAACCGAGAAACCAGACTTCGCTCCTTCCCTCCTCTCCCACTCATTTCCCCCCTTCTGAGAGGACACCGAGAAATCAGACTTCGCGCTTGCTAATCTTCCACTCATTTCTCCCACTTTCGATCACTTATCTTCCCTCTTGTATTCTCAGAGTCGACGGCCATCCAATAGTCGGGCTGGTAATTTTAGAACACTTATTTCACTTCTAGAGTTTAATTGTTCTTCTCTTAAGGTTTACTTTTTGTTTACTTATCTCAATGGTTTTCGGGCTTGGTAATTTTTGTTTACTTATTTCGCATTAAATTTACCAAATTTCTAGAATAGTCAGAGCACATCCAATTTGAGTTGAACAAACTGTTTTTTTACACAAAACACTGAATGAGTCAAATTTGAGAGTCAATTGCAAAAAAGTCTTGTTTTTGGTATGATCTAAATATTGAGAGTCAATGAACAAACTGTCTTTCCTTTCAGATTGAGCCAAAATTGTGCTTGAAGTCCGGTGCACATAAAGATTTCTTTTGACTCAACTTGTAAAATTTACTTCGTTTATCTTGAAGTTGTAAACTGCACATTTTGGCTCAACTTGAATTTTGGCTCAAACTGTAACCTGATGTAACTTGAATTTTACAATTTGACTTGAAGTCACAGGTTGAGCCACACATTACTTGGTTTAATTGGAAGCCCTGTGCCAAAATGTGCAAGTTGAACAAAAATTTACTTGGTTTAACTTGAGCCAGGTTAAATTCAAGTCAAATTGTAAAACCAAGTAAATTTTGGCTCAACTTCTTTTGACTCAACTTGTAAAATTGAAGAGTAAATACTCTCATTGAAAGCAAGTTTTATACATTCTTTCGTCCTCTAATATTTACTTATATTTTTAAAGGAGACCTAACCTTAATCATCATTTAAAGGAGATATACTCCATTCCTATTTTTGCAAGTATAGATGCTGGTTTGCAAAGTAATTGCAAACTACATTCCTGTTTTTGGTTTGCAAACCAAAAATAGGAATTAAAAAAGATAAATCAAATGCCATGTTTTTGTACCCCCTCACTACCATGAAAAAAGATATATAAAAAAGTTGATTTTCTGATTAATGTTGCTTGAGATGTGAATGATTGTGGGATTTTGGGTTGAATTGGGATTTTGATCGATTGGGTTCGGGTTGTTGATTTTCCCGACCTGATTAAGGGATGAATTTGGGGCTTGCAGGGTAATTTGTATTTCTTGATTTGGGGGTGCTGCCTTGTTGCTTTTCCCCTTCTCCTTTCTGCCTTGCTCTGTGCGCTTGCTGGATGCGCTGGGTTTTTTTTTTCTTGGTGACTGGTACTGGGTACCCCGATTTCTTGCCTTGTTTCTATGCGGGTTCACTGGTTTCTGTGACTTGCTTGTTCTGTTATCTGTTGACCTTACAAGTACTGGTCCCCTTAACAGTCCTCTACCAGTACTGGTACTGATACGTGTGCTGATTGGGTCCCTTCTCTGGTCTCTGTCTTTGCTGGTTCCCGTTCTATTGCTTGTTTGGCACTGGCTTGGCTTGTTTTACCTCTGTGTTGTGTGTAACCATGTACCGACCAAAAAAAATACATTCCTAGTTTTGCAAGTATACATGCTGGTTTGCAAAGTAATTGCAAACTACATTCCTGTTTTTGGACCCCAAACCAAAATAGGAATGAAAAAAGATAAATCAAATGCCATGTTTTTCTACCCCTCACTGCCATGAAAAAAGATAAATCAAATAAAAATAGAAAATGATCCAACTCATTACAAAAAGGGCTGATATTTCCAGTAAGTGTTGCAATCCGGGGGTTTAGCTTGTTAGTCTAGTCCTTGAAGTTCCTTTTTGAACCAAATCTCTCTAAAGTTTGGCAAAAAGCTCAATTACTGTTAAGCTTAATTTTTGATGGGTACACTAAAAATTTTATCTTAATTCCCATCCATTTTTCTTTTCCTTTTCATTCAAACACAGATGGCCCCAAGGAAATCTGCTATATCAAGAGCAACATCAACAAAAAACAAAATTAGGGAGAAAGCGTCAATCACAGGCACTACTTGAGCTCGGTGAGGGTTCAAATGCTACGCCAGATGGTGAAATTACACCAACCGAACCCGTAAAGAAAAGGGGACGAGGCCCGGGGATCATCAGAAAATTGACAAATGTAGTGGAAGACAGACCAATAATCTGGCCAATTTCCTCTTGTGAGTTTACTTGTGTAGAAAAATCAAAGGAAATAACGGTAGCAATAACTAGGTGTCATTATTTTTAATTTTTACAAACAAATACAACCATTTTATCCCCTAAGTCATTTTCTGAAACCACAACTTTTCTATCACAAGGCTTGCCCTAAACCATATGCCTGGACTATTGAGAAGTTTCCACGCCTTCGATGATACCACGAAAAATAACATCGAGTTTGCATTTCTAGTAGTATATTTTCTTATTATTTTCCATTAGCAGTATTTTTTTTTTAGTGATAAATTCCTGCAAGGTCCGTTTCATTTCAAAACTGTTATAGCCTCAAAAGAAAATGACCCAAATGTCAGAACTGATATAGTTTCAGAACTGCTATAGAACTGTTATAGCTTCCACGCCTGTTTCATTTCATTTCAGAACTGTTATAGTTTCATTTCAGAACTATTACTGTAAAAAATCTAAATTTTACGTATCGCAGTTATCTGAATTTAATAACATGTACCCCTGCTAATGGAATACGTGTTTTTTTTAAAGGAGAAATTTAGATATCGTGATGGGGAAGATGTCCAGCGTTGTCGGGAAGTTCTGGAAGAGGTACAGTGGGGAGCTACACGAGGCAAGGAACAATTGCATAAAAAAATTCGGTAGAAACACACTGGCATGGAAGAAGTCTGTTCCACATTGGTGCCTAACCCACGCATACTGGCACGGTTTGTGTGACATCTTTGCCACAGGTGAATGGCAAGAAGTGAGTAAACAAAACCATGATAACCGCACTACATTTGGACTGACGGTCTCTCACTATGCTGGATGTGCAAGTGCACACCAGCATTTTGGTAAACTGGTGAGTTTCGATGAACATTAATTCAAAATGAAACTTAATTTGTAATTTACAGCATCATCTGACTTGTTTATTCATTTTCATGTGGAGAAAAACTTAAAAAATGAAGAAGATCCAACAATGAGGGAACTGTACATCCATCTTCATTGTCGTCGAGACAATGGCAAATCACCCATTGAGACCCAACTGGAAGCTGCCACGCCGGTTCGGTCTGTACCAGCGGAGATTACTGATGACAATGGGGTAATGGACCCAAATACAGAGGAGATTCCCCGTGTAATTGAAGAGTTGGATGTCAACTCCCTATAATTTTCCAACACAAGAATCAAAGCAGTTTACGTAAGTTGCACTATGTACATTAATTTGCTGAATCTGAATACCTAAGTACAAATGTTGTTGAGTTTGCTGAATTTGATGAATTTGCACTATGTACATTTCATAATTTGATGATTTACATCCTTGTGCTGATAATTTGCTGAATTTATATTAATGTGCTTAATTTACATCAATTTGCTGAATTAAAATTAAGAGTTAAGGGATAAATTAGATATATCTAGGTGTTGAGGGGTAAATAAAAAATTAGAGAACTCTTTGAGGATATGTGAGAAATTAACATTTTTTTTGTTGCCTACTGTTTGCGGGTAGGTGATAGATTAGGTCTCACTACTAGAAGGGCAAAGCTGCAAACTGTGCAACATGCTGGTACTAGAATTGAGTCTCACAAAAATACATACTGAACCAGTCCAGATGCATATCAATTTTTACTGATTTTGTTGCCTACTGTTTAATGGTATGTGATAAATTAGATCTCACTACTATAAATTAACTGAACCAGTCCATGCTGACATGGACGGGACCACCATGTTCATGTCAGCTGCTGGCGGAGCAAGCCATGGAAGGGTGCTAGGATTTGGAAGCATGGTTGATGGGAAGGTGCAAACAGCAACCAATCGATCCAGGTCCAAGCACACAGCATCTTCAGTTACTGTTTCTGGAGTGACAACCAATGGAGTGCAGGCAAGCTTTTCTCGCACAGAAGTACAATCTCTCTTAGACATCAGCAATCACCGTCAAGCTGAGGATAGGGCCGAGATGAAAAGAGAACTAGCATCTTATCAAATGTGCATCAACCAATTATTCTCGATGTTTGGGGCACAAGGGCCCAATCAACCGGTAATTAACACCAACTTGATTGCTAAATTAATTCCCTTAATTTATTTGATGTGATGAGACTTTAATATCTCACTATGATTGCATGTAGCTCACTGATATACTTGTTTGTCGCAACTGAAAGCATGTGCTGAAAATTGCATTCAAAACATATTTGGGTGCAACTTAGTTGCTACTGTCGTTATTGTCGTTATTGTTGAGATATATTGTCATACTAAATTTGGATCTTTGGCATTGTTTAACTTAGGTTCAAGAAAACATTTCAGGAACTCAGCAAGGTGTTACTGGGAATTTACCTAATTTTCAGGTCCCAATTTTGACTTAAGTATATCCATTAAATGTTACAAATCAGATCTGATTTTGTCATCTCCAAGTTATAACACTTGTGCTTGCTTATTCAATCCTTAGGGTCAAGGTCCCACTCAACCAACTCAGGAAGTAGCTTCACACATGCAGACGGGCAATTTCCGGGTAATAAGTTCTACCTCAGTTTTACATAAATCCATTTATTGAGTGTGATTAGAGTGATTCCAAAGCTTATAGTGCAAAGTTATTTTGCTCCTTTATTTGCACCAATCTTTTAAATGTCTTTGCTTTCTTATCTCATCGTAAACTACATAAGAACAAGGCAAAAACCATTTTTTCTTTGACAGCCTTTCTAGTGAAGGGATAAAGATAAAGAGAGGGTGTAATGGTCAATTTTACTTTTTTCCTTTGACAGCCTTTCTATGACATCCTTTCTATGTTAGTTTGGGTTACCTCGGCATGGATGCAGATATAGGTGATATGTTAATTTGGAGTAGTTTGTTATAATGGAATTGACTTTCTCGCATTACATGAATTTGCTTCTGTGTTAGATGGTTAATTAAGGGTCCTGATAATGATATTACTTAGTAGAGGCTGTTGTTGGTACTAGACTCCTTTTCTGACTCAAAACAAACTATGCAAAATACACATTCATAACAATAACATGTTGTTTCTTTTCCATGTGATATAAATAGGGTAATGCTTCTCCTATACATCCAAATCAGGGATTCGAAGCACTCTTAAATCAAGCTAATGCTGGAATAGATGACGTACCCACAAATGAAGCTGCAATGGACCAATGGTGCGGGGATTCTACCTACAATGGGAACCATCCCTTCTAGTGCAGAAAATTACATATTTTGGCTCTTCGTATATGTTTTACCAGTTCTAACAAATGAACGAACTTGGGGTAAGTTATCTTGTGAATTTAGGTTAACTACTAGTATGTATATTTTGGTATAGTTATAGGTCCAATATGGTATATTTTGGTTAACTAGTAGTGGTAGTGGGTATATTTTGATATAGTTGGAAGTGTAAGTGCAATATAGATCTGATGTTGTCATGTTTCCTGCACATATTTGGGTACAATGTATGATCATGTTAATGCTTATTAAAAGTTTCTCCTAATTTGTGGGGTAAACTTAGCATGTGTTAATTTACTTCTTAGGATGTTTTAATTTTATTTTTTTAACTTAGGATCTTCCCATTTAACTTAGGATGTGTTAATTTGTAAGATGTGTTGTTCTATATGTGAATGTGTTTGAATGGGATTTAGTTGGGAAGGTGATACAGTACCTGGTTGGTACTGTAAGTATTGTAACTGATTGGTACGGGGAGGATTGTAGATGTGAGCATGCTACTACAATGTCATTCAAGTTATTTCCGTGGGTATATCCTTGGAAAAAGTACTACGATAACTGGCCTTGGAAATACTAACGTTGGGTTCCACACATGCTGCCCTCGGAAATACTACGGTGGGTCCCACATGCTGCCGTCAGAAATACTAAGGTGGGTCCCACATGCTGCCCTCGGAAATACTACGGTGGGTCCCACATGCTGCCCTCGGAAATACTACGGTGGGTCCCACATATGCTGCCCTTGGAAATACTACGGTGGGTCCCACATAATCTGCCCTCGGAAATACTACGGTGGGTCCCACATACTCTGCCCTCGGAAATACTACTGTGGGTTCCACATAATCTGCCCTCGGAAATACTACGGTGGGTCCCATATACTCTGCCCTCGGAAATACTACTGTGGGTCCCACATATACGGCCCTTGGAAATACTACGATGGGTCCCACGTTCGATAGCCTTGGAAATACTCTGTGGGGCCCATGTTTGCTTGCCTTGGAATAAATATGGGGGGACCCACAGACGTTGCTCTTGGAAATAATAAGTCCATGGGTCGGATGTAAAAGTATTTCCGAGCGTAGTTTTTCCGTGGGCAAGCACATGGAAAAAGCCATAAATTAGTATTTCCATCGGCCCCCTCGGAAATACTGGGTATTTCCATCGAAGGCTTTTGCGACGGCCTTTTCCGACGGTGGTGCACGGAAAAACCAATTTTAGGGCTTGTTCCATGGGTCAGCCCTCGGAAGAAGCCATTTTCTGCCCTTGGAAAAAGATCCCATTCTAGTAGTGAACGTTACAATGGTTTCGAAAAATGTCTATAACGTTTTATGGTATTTCCTAAACTCAATCAGGGTCTATTTTGCAAAATTATCTCTCTCCCCTCATTCTCCCCTGTGGTCCGCCCCTTCCCCTTGTGTGTGCCGCCCAAAGAAAGAGAAGGAGAAAACCCTTCTTCTCCTTCAAAATTTCACCGAAACCCTTGAAAAATTTATGAGAGGAATGGAAATGGCAGTCTATTTCTCCTTCTAGTAGCTATTTAGCTCTCCATTGGTATTTCCTTTCTCTCTTCTCTTCTCAAGATCTGGAATTTTCTCCATTGTTGGGGTTTTGCTCCAAATCTGAAATTTTTGTATAAGTTTTGAGAAATCCATCTCCATTAAGCTTCTATGTTGCCAATTTGGTAAATCCTTTCTCAATTTCATCTTAATCTTGGTTTTTCTATCTAGGGTTTGGTTCAAATCTGAAAATTTGAGAAGAGTTGTGATTAATCTAGGCTAATTCAACAAAGAGGTGTTAATTGGTGTAGGCTCGGTTGAGCAAGATTTTGCAGGACCTTTCGAGACGTCTGAACCATAAGTGTGAGATACGCTCTTCGTAATCAGGTGCGGGGTTCTTGGACTTGTTTGATGTTTCATTTTCAGAAATTAAATTCTTATTTTTCGATTGTCATGTCGTATATTGATTGTTGCATAATTTGAATTGTGTGAATCATGTGCATAAACCAATCTGGTTAAAACTGAATTGTTGTGAAAAGGTAGATTTGATATTCGTATGGTTGTCGATTGATGTGTTCTTTTTATTGTTCTATATGTGAAATGAATCTGCTAGGCTGACCTGTAGAGGTGGCTTGGATAAGGTGACGGTGACCTATCCGTTGACCTATTTATGAATTTGCCATGCTGACCCGTAGAGGTAGCTTGGATAAGGTGACGGTGACCTATCCGTTGACCTGTTTATGAATTTGCCATGCTGACCCGTAGAGGTAGCTTGGATAAGGTGACAGTGACCTATCCGTTGACCTGTTTATGAAGTTGCCATGCTGACCTGTAGAGGTGGCTTGGATAAGGTGACGGTGACCTATCCGTTGACCTGTTTATGAATTTGCCATGTTGACCCGTAGAGGTCGCTTGGATAAGGTGACGGTGACCTATCCGTTGACCTGTTTATGAAGTTGCCATGCTGACCTGTATAGGTGGCTTGGATAAGGTGACGGTGACCTATCCGTTGATCTGTTTATGAATTTGCCATGCTGACCCGTAGAGGTAGCTTGGATAAGGTGACGGTGACCTATCCGTTGACCTGTTTATGAATTTGCCATGCTGACCCGTAGAGGTAGCTTGGATAAGGTGACGGTGACCTATCCGTTGACCTGTTTATGAAGTTGCCATGCTGACCTGTATAGGTGGCTTGGATAAGGTGACGGTGACCTATCCGTTGACCTGTTTATGAATTGTTGCAAGGCTTTGAGCTGATTTTGATCCTATGTGAATGAGACTTGCAAGGTTGAGCCGTATGGCTGACCTTGATTCCGTGTGAAATGCATCGTAAAGTTGAGCTGTATAGCTGACTGGGAACCAGACTTTAGTAAACGGTTAAGCCAAAGCACTGCAGATGGGTGTCAGATAAATGGTCCAGCCCGGTGGAACATCTGTAGGTGTCAGTAACCCTACAGATGAGGGTCAGATAAAGGGTCCAGCTCGGTGGAACATCTGTAGGTGCTACCAGCCTTAATAAAATGTGTTCAGCCAAATATGTGTTTGTTTGAACTTCATCTTGAAAATTCCGTAAGTTGTGTTTCACTTAATTATTGTTGTCGAGCATACGCATTCATTTATATACTGATATAGAACTGTTAATATACTTTTGTATGGGTTTCATTTTTTGACATGGATTCTGATTGCAAGTCCAATAACCTGATTGTGGCAAATTCGCACTGAGAAATTATTCTCACCCCCACCCTTTTGGGTTATTTTCAGGTTTACTACACGGTTACAGAGAGACTGTTCAGGATTGCATCTGACAGCATAACCACATGAAATTGGGGATTTGGGTTGTTGAAACTGACAGGATGCGGGAGGCATTTCAAAAATATAGTTTGCCGTATTCTGTCAGATATACATTTTGTAAGAAATATTGGGATATGGTTATTATGTAATGGCGTTATTGGTAATGCATATAAAAGATCCACTGCCTTGCGTATATGTCTGAATAAATATACGCGGCAGGCTGTTATACCCGTGATTTGGGGTGTGACAACGCACTGCGTCATTAATTCACCATACACACACAAAAGAAAAGAGGTGGATGAAGGACCTTCAGAGCTTGATGAAGAGTCGAATGAAGAGTCGGACACAATCTTGTCAGACTGAAGAAGGTCGGTTCTATGTATGTATGTAACTCATGTCAGAATCTTTCTTGTTAGCTGAAGCTGGTGTAACTCAGAGGTTATGTCCGACTCTTCATTCGGCTCTTCATCCGGCTCTGAAGGTCCTTCATCCCACCTCTTCCCTTTGTTTTAAAGGTCATTCATCCAACTTTTTACTCAACTCTTTCTTTTTTAAAACATGTATATCTTCATATTACCCTCTGTAAACCCTAGCTACTGGCACCAAAAGCGAAGAGCCATCGTTGCTCACCTGAATGTGACATGGTTCTACAAAATAAAACATTATTAGAAACAAGCACAATTATACATGCATTAGTAAAATAATCACTAAAATAACAATTATACATGCATCACTATGTTATACATGCATTAGTTGATTATACATGCGTTACTCTATTATTAGAAACAAGCACAATTATACATGCATCACTCTATTTTATATACTAATTATTTACATTATCTCAACAAATCAAGCATGCATGCATTAATTACTAATTGACCTAAATAAGCAATAATAAGTAACAGAAAATTAGAGGAAGAAAAGAGAAATATATACACGACTAACCTTAGCAAGATAGAGAGGATAAATACAAATTAACTTCAAAGATCTCAGATCCGGCCTCCTTGTGCGCAGAAATCAGACCAATTCGTATAGAGAGAGAGAGAGAGTTTTAATTGATCAAAACGGCGCTGAAAGGAGAAGGCCTTTATCGATAATCAAAACCCTACAACAACCTTTCTCCACGGATTATTAAACAGCCGTGTAGCTCTGTCAAAGATTTCTACACTGTTATTTAAACAAACATTCGTGTGCATTTCGCATATTTCTACACGGTTCTCACTATAAATATCCGTGTAGCTCTCTCATGGCTATCTACACTGTTAGTTAAACAATAATCCGTTTACAATTCTTGATAAATGTCAGTGTAGCTCTCTCAAGGCTTTCTACACTGATTCTTTAATAATTATCCGTGTAATAGATCCCACAGATATTTCGAGCTTCCAAAAAATTACAATATCACACGGTTTTTATATAAAATTGTTAAATCCGTATACAATGTGCAGTGTACAATGACCATTTCTGTAGTAGTGTAACACCTTCAACTTCTTTTCGGATTGCTTCTCTACAAAAGCTTTAAACACCTTGAAACTTCTAAATGCCTCTCCTTTGCTTTGTAGGAAATACACCCAACTCATCCTACTATAATCATCTGTGAAAAGGAGGAAATATTTGCTGCCTCCATGAGATTCGGTTTGCATTGGACCACACAAATCCGCATGAACCAACTCAAGCACTTGAGTTGCTCTCTTGGCTTGGCCTTTTGGGAATAGAAACTTGGCTTGTTTACCAAATATACACCCTTCACAAACACCTATTTGGTTGATTTTGGGTAGGCCATAAACCATGTGCTTTTGGTTCAACAATTTCAGACCATTGATATTCAAATGACCATATCTAAGATGCCATAAATCAGATTGGTTCAAATCTTTTGCAACCATTGTTTTTTCCTTTACATTTGAAACCTCCAAGGGAAACAATTTATTGGTTACCATGTTCACTTCTACCAATACCTGGTTTTTGGATTTTATTATACAGGTTTTCCCTTCAAACACAATTGAATAACCACAATCCATCAACTGCCCGATACTTAGCAGATTTTGAGACAAATCTGGAATATAATACACATTATGCAAGTATTTCATACCATTTTCTTTGGTGTGCACTGCAACTGTGCCCTTGCCTTCTACTTGAATTAGCTTGTCATCACCAAGTTTAACTTTCAATTTGCATGTTTCATCCAAGTCTTCAAACAACTGCTTGAATCCGGACATGTGATTTGAACACCCACTATCGAGAAACCAGATGCTGCTTGCATCAACTTTGTCAACCGCGCTGCTGGCCATGAAGAGAGTTGGTTGCGTATCCTCCTCTTCTGTATAATTTGCTTGACTCTCTTCTCTTTGCTTCTTGTAGCATTCTACTTGGTAGTGCCCATACTTGTTGCAATAATAGCATTGAACATCCCTCTTGGAATTGTCGTATGAATTTGCTTGATTGCTTCTACCACGGCCTCTACCTCCTCTGCTGGAATTAGCCCGTCCTCTGCTGGGATTGTGGCTGCCTCTGCTCGAATTGTTTCTTCCTCCACCTCTTCCTCTTGTATAGCCATTTGACCTGCCTCTAGAAGTCTCCCCCTTCATGTAGAAGGCCTTTTCAACACCACTTTCTTCTGATCTGGACAGCCTTGATTCATGGGTCTGCAATGATCCCATGAGTTCATTAAAGGTGTACGTTGCGAGATCCTTTGATTCTTCAATTGCTGCCACCACATGATCAAACTTTGTTGTTAGACTTCTTAACACCTTGGCCACCAAGGTTTGCTCTGAGATGGTATCTCCATATGCTCGAATTTGATTGACAAGTCCTTGTACTCTTGAAAGAAAAGTCTGCACTGACTCTTCTTTGTTCATCCGCAATGTTTCAAAATCTCTGGTAGACCTTGAAGCTTAATTGCCATAACACGAGAACTTCCTTGAAATGCTGTTTTCAGGTTGAGACTTGAACAAGGTCGTCATCTTGATGCTCCAAAAAGCATAGTTCTCGCCTTTGAAAAGAGGAATTGCTGGTTACGTGACATTCACGATGGTGCTGCCGTTTTCTGCCATGAAAAACGCCCCAAGGTTGATCGACTATGCTCTGATACCACTTTGTTGGAAGAGTAAATAGAGGAAGAAGGATTGACACAAATAATTTTACTTCACTTCTTAATTAATTCGATTACAACATGCTGAATTTATAGCCCTACAACACCTAAGTTTGGATCATCTAAATTTAGCACCCCACTACCTTGTTCTGCTATTACAAACAGTCCCCAAAATAGAACTAATACCTGCACCTATCCTGCTACTACATGACTAATTATAGAACCCACTAACTCCACTACACGCTCTTTGATAGAACTCCAAATATAACGGACTAGTTTTTGGAACAACTCTCAACTGAACTCTAAATATGGAAAGCTAATTTTGGATCAACTTTCAACAAGGTAAGCATAGTTAGCTTCTCGAACCCATGAGCTGGAATCTGGATGTGTAAAAAGTTGTTGTATGCAAGATTGAGGTGTCGAAGCAAGGTGAGATTGAAGATTGCTGCACGGAGGTTACTTTGAATAATACGGCTGCTGATGTCAAGAGCGGTGACATGGCCAGTTGCTTTAAACAGTCTGTTCCGGGTTGCTAAGAGGTAAGATTAGAGTGGAAGAAGCCTCTTTTGAGTTGGAGAAGAGAAGAGCTCTGGTCAGGAAGGCACGAGACATGGGTTGTCACATAAACAGAGGGAAGCCAAAGAGATGAGAGGTTAATGAGTAGAGTGTAGAGAGACGAGTGCAAAGAGTTTGGCCTAGCAAAATCCATTTGGATCTGGTAGAAACAGCAGAAGGGTAGAGAATGGTGAATTATGAAATCAATGCATATAAGAAACCCAGCTTTAAATGTGAACATTGTCCAGACTGTAACAAACTCATCTTCACTGAGATTCTTCCATGTAGCATCAATAAGCAAAATACCTTTCATCGGATGTTTCACTTCCAGTAACTCCACTTCCCGGCAATTCAATGATTGTCTAGGTTTTTTCAGAGCACTCCCATCCAACACATGCTCGTCAGCACATGGAGTTTTATTCCTAAATCAAATTGATTTAACATTTCAAGTACACAAAGACACCAAATTAAATCAAATTGATTGATACCTAAAGAAAGGGTCTTGTTGGAGGATCTCGAAAAATGCCACAGTGACATCAATTGGAATTGGTAAACAGCCCCCACTCTGCCATGCCGGTATCTGAAATAAAATCACCAGAATTAAGCTTGAGAGAGATACACAGAGCAAATGAGAGAAAAAACAAGTACTTGTTGGAACAGATTCAGAGGAAGAAGAGAAGATGGTTTCTCTTACCAAGTTCCACTGGTCCCAGCTCGACCATGGTACCAGTTTGTGCCCTGCTCAGAGCTCCCTCTCAGCTCCTATCACTTCCTCCATTGAAACAAAAACCTTAAACCCTTACCTGAAAAGCATGAACCGGTCAAATTAGAACCCGGTTCATTCGAGAAAAGAGGAACCAAAGTTCCAAAGTCGTCTCTTTTTTAGGTTCGGGTCAAGATATTAATAGAGTAGTTTTTCCTTTATGCAGCGCACCAACCATATGCAGCGCTACTTATGTTCTATACCTTTTGCACTGCATGATGCTAAACCTGCTCTGTTAAAATATTTACCAGTAACAGAGCTGCCTGAGATGGGCTTAAACAAAATTAACACAGTTTTCACTTTTCAACTCACATTACTCAGTCACGGACAGCAAAAATGCAACTTTTATTTATTATATTTAAGTTTGGATGTTTTCTTTTATCATCTAAACAATTTTTTAGGCAAAACAAAAAATAAAAAAAGAGGAATTTATTTTTTGGGGCCCTTGAACTTTCATATTTGCTCCAACACCTCTTATTGTTAGCAAATTTGGAATGATGATATTCTAACACATGAGTAGGGTTAAAATGCCATATTGTTTTAGTGTCCCAATCATGCTTCACATGTTTATTTATTTATTTTTAATTTAAAAAGTCAATTTGAACCACTCAACATGATCTCCATATTAAACCGTTCTTGGTTTTCTAATTTTTGGAAATTGTTTACTATTTTTTTATATATGTACAAAATCATTATTTTTAAATGGTCTATGTCTTTTGAAAAAAATGATTTTGTATATCTTAAAAAATAGTAATTTTGTATCTATCTTTAAAAAATAGAAAACTACGAAAAAAATATAAAATTTGGTCTCCAAACACATTTGATACTAAGATCATATTCAATAGTTCGGATAGACTATTTGAAAAAAGATACAAAAAATGTTACATTATTGGAACACGGAACCAATAAGACATTTTAACCCTACTTTTAATACATTTTAACCCCACAAGATTATCATTAATTAATTATGGATGAAATCCTGAGAATTAAAATATATACAGACATGTTCCTCAAGTAAGAGCAAAATTAGAACATTCCCTGTTACCATCTTTTTATCAGAAAAACAAAGTGCTTTGAATTCTGTGTGGTTCATCCAATTTAAATTCAGTTTTATTGAGCCTCAATTTATCTTGCACTTTGTACATACAGCCTTTTTATTTTTATTGCACAAGTTTTTTTTTTTCTTTTGCCAAATATTTGTGTTAAATGATTGAAAATAAAAACATTGTCATAGTTCCTTGACAAATTTTACATCGCTTAGTGAATTGAAAAAAAAAAATGAATTACTAAAAAAAAAGAAGTGTTGCAGATAGGCCTTAGATTTACCTGTTTGATAAACCTTTATGCAATTAAGCTTCCCATGCATTTGATAAAAAAAGATGAGCACAAAAAATAAGATTTAGTTTTCAGGAGTTGGAAGGAAACCATCTCAATTTTTTCACACAACAAATTCATAGTTCCCTATTGCTAGTTAAAGTCATACAATCAAGCAATAACAAGTCCTAATAATATCTAACAAGATATTAATACCAAATCAAAAGTAACATACATTTGTCAGTCAATATTTGCATGAACCAGAGATCTTCATGCCAGTATCTGACAATGCCAGTATCAGTCAGGGGAAATGAAACTCCATGTAATCCCGTTTCGCTCCGGCTGGTGGACTGATATAAACCCAAAGCAGAGATATAACAATCGAAAGCAGCCCCGACCAAACGAACACAATTGTCGGCACCTTCCCTCTTCGCCCCATCAGCCCCTTCGCAAATGGATACAAATGGCATAGTACCCAAAAACTAAAGAACACTCCACCAAGCAGTTCACTCCATCTCGGAAACATACTGTAAACTGTTCTCATAACTGCTACTGCTATTGCGATTGCATTAACCATCATGATCGTGACAGGTGGCACCATCAGAAAGCTCCATTTGACTATGTATAGGTCAGCGTATAAGTCATCAGTGTCGTCTCCTGCTGATTTGCTTGTCAGAGTAAAGGATATGTCGACACCAGCTATCACTTTTAAAAGGCCTTGTAGAACCGCTGCTGGGTGCGCACTGGTGCCACCAATCAGCCAGAACTGTTCATTACGCCACCATTCGTGAAGTGTTATCCCGCTCCACTTTATCTCCAGCAATGCCAAGAGGCACATAGTGGTAGTGATAATCAGGAGAAATACCAGAAAGGTTACATTTAGACTCTGTACTATGAATTTACCACTGAACAGAGAAACCGCCGGTAGGATGCAGTAAAGCAGGAGAAACACTGATGTGAAAGGATACATTGCTCCGTTGAAGTACGAAACCCGCTGGAGGAATTTCATGCGGGGAGATGCAAAGAGAGCGTTGTTTCGGGAGAAGAATATCTCGACTGAACCCGTGGCCCACCGGAGCACCTGGTGGAGCCGGTCGGTGAGGTTGATCGGTGCAGTCCCACGGAACGCGTCCCTACCGGCAGTTACACAGTAAACTGATCTCCAGCCTCTGTTGTGCATACGGTAACCGGTTACCACGTCCTCGGTTACTGACCCGTATATCCACCCGACCCGACGACCCCACTCGGTGCGGTCTTCATAGAAGCATGAAATCACACTGATTGCCTCAGCAACAGTTGCAGCATCAAGTGGTTCTCGCGGTACAGCTAAGGCGCCAGCCGGGCGGCCTTGGTGGGTCCCGGGCAAATCCTGCAGCAACCGACCTTGAAACTCAGCCACTGGTATCGATGCGGCCAAAGCAGCCGAGCTGCCGAATTGTTTCGGCAGCAGCGAGGCCGACTCGATATCGTCATCCACTTCACCGTTTCCACCAGCAACACTGCCATTTTGAATCGTAACCTCGTCTTCTCTCTTTCTGTCATGTTTCTTTCCCATGGTTTGCTGCCGTTTAAAAAACAGCTTGATTTTCCTCCTACCAAACCATCCCGAGTGCTCGGTTGCACGTGGCGGGTTGAACCCATAAAGCGCTGTCCTTCTAAAGATGCAACCGGTACCGACATACATGGGCCCCTGAAGCCCATCCATGGCTCGCATGGTTACATCGAAGAAAACAAGGTTGTGGTTAGCGTACCGGTCACTGGGATCGATGCCTTCAAACCGCTGCGGGAACTGCACGTAGCAGATGCGGTCTCCACCACGGTCAAGCATGAAGCACATGCCTTCGCGGAGGGCACGTGAGTTGGCCACGTAATGGTCACAGTCGAGGTTTAGAATGAATGGGCCGTTTGACATCACTGCACTTGTGCGCACCAAAGCATTCATTGCACCGGCTTTCTTGTTGTGATCATAGCCGGGCCGCTTTTCCCGTGACACGTAAACCAGCATAGGGAGCCGCGTATCGACTCCACGTGTGTCAATGGAGCATGTGGTGGTTTCGGGTGAAGAATCACCTCCCATGACGGGTTCAGAGGGTGGTGGGGCCAGCATGACCTGAAATAGAGGTTGAGATGTGAATAAAATGGATGTACTACATTAATAAGAAAGACTACTAAATTTTGATATGTACTTGAATTTGTTAAATAAAATGTATGTACTAGTACTACATTGATTTCAACTATTGCATTCTGTAAATTCTGGTAATAACTAAAAAAACACATGTTACTAAAATAGGGCACACTGATCAAAGGAGGGTTATGTTACTTTTTACTGGAGTAATTTATGAATTCATAGCAGCTAACAGACTTTAATTTCAGGTCTATATCATTACCAAATTCTTATTTACAAAATATCACATATCTATAATGTCCACATATAGCATTGATTTCAATTATTGATTCTGTAAATTCTGGTAATTACAAAAAAACACAAGTTACTGAGATGTACTACTACTGTTCAAAGAATGGTTTTGTTACTTGTAGAATTCAGGTCCACATCATTACCAAATTCTTATTTACAAAATATTACATTTCTATAATATCCACATAGCACGCATTTTGCATCCAAATAAATTCAATCTATGAAGAAGTGGGAAAAATGGTGAAAAAATTCTAACCTGAATGATACCAGCGTGGTCGCCTCTTGAGTGATCGGGCTCAGCGGAGAGCCAGGTGCCGGGCCAGTGGGACCCATCTGACATCCAAGTTGCTCTGACAAACTTCACATCGCCCAAATTGCCCCCGGTCTCCTCCATTTTCTTTCTGGCAACCAACTCATCATGCGCATTATATGCGTCAGACCTCCTAATACTCTCAGGCAGAGAATTAATCCTCACTTTAAACTCATCATACTCTCTCTTCACCTTCCTCCTCTCTCTCACAAAATCCAACCTCACTTTATTCTTTAAAAAATCCCGTTTAACCCCGAAATACGCCTCGGGATTACGCGGTTCTATATCGTGCTTACGACAAAACGGGACCCATGTTCTGGCAAAACTCGCGGTTTCAGCTAAGGCTTCAAATGACAACAGGGCCCCACCATCATCAGAGAGGTAACACGAGAGTTTCTCTACGGGATAGTCTGCAGCAAGGATTGATAGTATGGTGTTTGCTGTCACAAGCGGGGGTTCCTTTTCGGGATCGGCGGTTGAGACAAACACATCAATGCCGGGTAGATCAGAGCGGCCTTTCGGATTGCGCACGCTTGGTGACTCGAATCGTTCTTTAAGAACAGTTAGGTCAGTGGCACGGTTTACCGGGCAGAGCTTGGGAAGCTGGTCAAGGATCCAGGAGAAGGCAAACCAGATTTCGCATGTAACCGACATGCCCCACAGCCAGGCTGCTTCCCGGTTCGGGTGCCGAATCCTCCATGCCAGAAAAAACCCGAGTGCTACTAGCCTGATAGCAATCAAAAGCCTGAAAAACGAAAAAGGAAAGAAAAATCTGAGTTGGAGCAGCTTGTCAGGATGTTAAAGTGAAATTTTGACATGCTTGTGGAAATTACACAGAATTTTAAATCTCCTAAATCGAGTAAAGATATTGACAGTTCAGTTTTGACTTCATGCAGTACAAATATCATATAAAGCACTGTTTTGAGTCTTTTGACTCTATTGTTCATGGCTGCATGCAGCCAAAACTGCTCTGTCAATATATTTACCCCCCCCCACCCCCCCCCCAAATTACACACAGATCTAAAAATTAACAACAAAAACTAAACACTACCAATGTAAACTTATACAAGGTTGTGATTTTTACACAGAATTTTCAGTCTCCTAAATTGAGTAAGATAGTGACAGTGCAGTGATTACTTCATGCAGCACACGAATCATATAAAGCACTGTTTTGACTCCATTGTTCATGGCTGCATGAAGCCAAAACTGCTTTGTCCATATCTTTACCCCCCAAATTACACACCGATCTAAAAAGTAACAACAAAAACTAAACAAGGTTGTGATTGTGATTTCATACCTGTATGGGCTGAGTATAGCTTGTGAAACCCCAACTTTTCTGGTAAGCGGCCGTCGACATTTCGCCCCGAAATTCGGTGGTTCTTCAAAACCTTCAAAACCACCAGTAATACCAGCATTGTTGTTTCCATTTCTCCCCCCGTCTTTCGGCCACAGCGCATTTCCATAGCCATATGTTCCTTTAGTCTCAAACAACCACCTGGTATGGTCAAACTCATGAGCCGGTTTACCATTCGGTACCTTAACCGACCTTACCATAGATGTCAAAGGAAGCACTCTATCCCTCCCTTCTTCCCCCTCATCCCCTTCTTCCTCCTCTTCAATATCTGACTCGTCGGTTAAATTGACTTGGTATGGTTCTTTACATCCCGGGCAAGTACCACTGGTAGTTACACACTCCAAGTAGCAATCTTTACATATAACAAAACCACACTCACATGGTGGATTTGCACGATTATCGATGCAAAAAGGGGTCCCATCACAACCCCGCATCTTACAATTGAGACCCTTGGATTTGGCTGTGTCAGACGAACAATCAAGCACGTGGCGTGCGCGAGTCACGCAATTGAGACCTCCAGTGAAGATGGTACCAGAGATGAAGCTTCTATCAGAACCTGGCATGCTGTCTGTCGAAACCCCCTGTGCTGCATTTCCCATAGGATGGTCGGGTGTAGGTGGGATTTGAACTGTGTAGTGCACAAAATCTGAGCTTGTGTCGGTCTCTGAAGCAGAGAGGTACCGATCCCGCCTTGTACTGTTACGAGGAGAGGCAGTGAAATGGCGTGGGACCGGGCTCGTCAGACCAATGCTCTTTCGCCTGGCCGCAGCGCCACCGCCACTTCCATCTTTCGATGTAGGAGATACGGTTATGGTCACTGGAGATGGAGAAGATGGTTGAGACAGCCTCCTTGCCATTTTTCCCCTGACCAAGATTATATCTTTCAAGGAAATTTTGGTTAAGAGAGAGGTTTCGATGAAGAATTTAAGGCACTAAGTTTGGTTTTCGAGCTGGAAATGGTAGAAATGTAGGTTTTTGAGAAATGTGAAGTACATTGAGAGAGAGAGAAGAAGAAAAATGGAAGCTGAGATTGAGAGAAAGAACTGGAGGAAAGATTTATGAACGATCTTTTTTTTTTAATAGTACAATACCGCACAGAGTAGAATGAGATCTGAGTTGTTCATATCAGTCGGACACGAATCTCAAAGCTAATGGACGTACTGTACGAGCTCTGGTATCGTAGGGTAATGTATTCGAAGTTTAGCTGGTTTCTTTTCTTAACGGTTGTATTTGACTTTTGGTGAGGAGAAATTTTGAAATGCAACGGGCGGATAATTCGAAGAGACCGTTGGATTTGGATTGGACGGTAGTGATGGGTTTTGCAAAGTTTGCAACGGTCGTTTCATTTATTGAGGTCGGGACCACAGGACGTTACGGCGTTTTTGATTTTTTTGTCTCTAGCTGCAAATTTAAACCAGTAGCCGCCCTATGATTCTCTGTGGAATGTTTCCCAATGGCACAGTATGTGCTAGCATGTAGCATTCTCTTAACATATTAAAATAGATAATTGTGACCTTATTTATGGTTACCGAATTTTTTAATTTGTAGCATTTTAAAATAATAAAAATCAGAAAATATATGCATTTTCATTTAGAGTGGCACGCAGACATAGTCTGCATATTACTCACACATGACACTCATACTAGGTCTGTGTGCCACTCTAATATTTGTTTACTTATTTTTTTAATTTTAAAAGCTAGATATTATTTGACATTGTAACTAATATTTATTGTCGATAGTCGTTCAAAATGATTTGCAATATTATTTAAAAACAAATTGTCAAGGATCAAAAACTTCAACTAAGATTTTGAGACCTGACGATTTTTTTGGCACTTGAGACTTCATACTAACAATGATAAATATTAATACAAAATTATTTTAATTTTAAAAAAAAGTATAACAAATATTAATATGTAGACTAGTCACCTAGTCTGTGTTTATGCTAAGTTCCAAAATAAAAAAATTCAGTTGTGATTAAATGTGTTGTGTAAGAGCGCAGGTGGTACACAACCCGATCGCCACAGTAGATCCGTATGAGGAGAAGATCTCTTGCATGGAAAACCGTACAGTTGAAATAATTAATGGTTCGGGTTTCGATGCTGGAATCCGATTTGCTCATGTGATGCTATGATGAGTTCATGACTATTGATTGGCATCATGGCATGTTACAATTTTATTTATTTATATATCATCTTATTAGACCCCACATCAAATCTAAACACCACTTTCCAAATTTACCGATATTTTTATTAAGGGTAATTATATGTTCCCCCATCTATCCATCCCCCATTTCATCCCCCAACTAACTAACTACCTTTTCTAACTAACTTTCAAAATTCTAACTACCTTTTCTAACTAACTACCTTTTCTCTATTTATTTCTTTCCTCTTTCTCCCTCCCTCTCCCACCTCTCCCTCTCCCACCTCTCCCTCTCCCTCTCCCACCTCTCCCTCCCTCTAACCACCTCTCTCTCTCCAAAAGTGTTCCGCCGGGTCAGATCCGTCTCGCCGAGTCAGATCCGAGTTATTTGCAAAGCTTCATTAATGGTGAATTAGACCAGTGCGTACTAAGTACATATGGATGAATACTTAATGTTTTAGAGATGAACACTTCAACGTTTATGGATGAATACTTAATATCTTAGACATAAATACTTTAACTTATATGTATGAATACTTGATATCTTATGGATGAATACTTTTTATTTGTTTGGTATGCACATTAACTATTTACACTTACACGATGATGATGAATACTTGCTTAATGTGGGATGAATACTTGTGCAACGGACAACTCGAAAGTATGTCATCATGGATCTCATTTGAAAGAGAAAATTGTGTAGAAGACATTCGTGGTTTTAGATTTGCAAAATTCCTCACAGATCGTCAGAAATATTGGTTAGATTGAACGGAGAAAAAAAAACCCATCTCTAAAAACATGTAATACTCTTGGTACATTAACTATTTACACTTACACGATGAGGATGAATACTTGCTTAATGCGGGATGAATACTTGCATGATGAAGTGTGAATACTTGTGCAACGGACAACTCAAAAGTATGTCATCATGGATCTCATTTGAAAGAGAAAATTATTTAGAAGACATTCGTGATTTTAGATTTGCAAAATTCCTCACAGATCGTCAGAAATATTAGTTAGATTGAACGGAGAAAAAAAAACCCACCTCTAAAAACGTGTAAAAGATGAGTGATTGATGTGTCCAAATATGCTTCTATTGTAAGGATGAATACATTTATATAGATGGATGAATGCTAGTTGTGTTACAGATGAATACTTTTTTTGCAAATTTTTAAAATGAGCTGAAGGTAGTTAGAAATTAATGCTCTGACAGTTGTGCGGTCCCCCACATAATTAATGCTCTGACAGTTGTACGGTTCCCCACACGTGTTGTTTGTCCCCTACTTTATTGTTGTAATATATCCAAATATGTTTCTATTGCAAATGTGAATACCTTCATATAGATGGATGAATACTAGTTGTGCTACATATGAATACTTCTGCAAATTCCTAAAATACACTGACAGTTATAAATTCTAACTAACTAACTACTTTTGACGGGGGATGAAATGGGGGATTGTTCACGGGGGAGAGCTAGGCGGACTCTTTTATTAAAACCCCAAAAAAAAAACAAATTATCAAATCTGCTCCCACTCCTAAGTTATAATTATTTCTACCCTAACCGCCCGTGGGCTAGGCGGTCCACTTTTCCCACCAGACCGCCCAGCTACTGGGCGGTCCACTACCACGAGCTGACCGCCCAGCAGCTGGGCGGTCCGCTATAAAACCCTATAAAAGGGGTTTTTCTCTCTCCAGATGAGCACAGTATTCATTCCTCCACACCAGAAATTTTCCAGAATCGAATGAGAGAATTTTGAGGCAATTTTGAGGTATGGACAGTAACAGTGGAGGTAAGAAAGCGAGCAACCGAGATCGTGGCGTAGCGAGAGGAGGGTCAATTAGTGATCGAGGTAAAAATGAGGAAAAAAAATACAAGTGTCAAATATGTCGTGATTTTTTTAATTGTGAGACATGTAAGCTGGAGGAATGGAAGAAACGACATGTTCAGTATGAAATTTCAGACGATGACTTTGTGAAAAACCCCTACGGCTTTGGTTTGAAAAAGAAGAAAGTTGATCCAGAGCCTCCAGCATCGGACGATAAGTTTGTTCCGTGTACTGGTAAGGCTACCACTTCGTCTGCTGTGACTGATCCAGATCAGGCAAACTCTGATGATGACTTTGTGCCTTGCACTTTCAAGGCTCGTTGTAAGAAGTAGATTTTTTAGGAATTTATGTTGTAGAATTTTTAGGAATTTATGTCGTAGACTTTATTTCATTAGTTTTGTGTTTGTTTATATTTTATGTTGTTAGTTTTTGTATACGTAATTAAGTAATAAAAATAACAAACTACCAATTAGAATAGTTCATAACTAGAGTTCACAATATACATCTAAAATAGTTCATAATATACATCTAAAATATTTCATAACTAGAGTTAACAAAACTTGGTAATCAGCAACGACGGCCGAACAAACTCAAAATACGACGTCTGGGTCTGGGTTCAGCTGGTTGTGCGGCACTACCGGATGTCTCTCCATGGCTACTACCGGTTCCTAGGCTTTCATGACTGCGGTGGCTACTACCGGTAGCCTCAGCAACAACTCTAGCATTTTCTCTTTCGTTGGCTTCGTTAATGGCATCTGCATTGCATTCCAGTTGAAATAAAATCAAAATAAAATATAAGTAAACAAATAAAATATAAGTAAATAAATAAAATTAACCGAACCTGCTCGCTGCCTGTCAGTTGTTGAACGGCGGGCCTGATGTCCCATTCGCCTACCTTCCATCTCGTCCATGGTCATTACTTGACGCTTGTGGGGTCTTCTTCCTTTTCTGATCCACCCGCTTGCGGGATAGACTTTATCACCAACATAGGGCAGCCACTGATACTGGTTGGGATAAGGATGGAAAGATGCACCCCAAGTACTCGCAAGGTAATCGGTCCGGTACATGTCAGCGACATAATCATCCTCAGAGAAGTTTCTCTCTTGGCACACCGCCATAACATGAGAACAAGGTATGTGGGCCAACTGGATTCCTTGGCAAGTGCATGTTACAGTATTGTCAGGTGCAAAAATAACAACATACTTGAACATCATTTTCACAAACTCCATAGTCCCATCCGGTTTACGGCCGTACGGGACAACTCTCATAGCTGCACCTTTCTCCCTATGTTTCCTTAGTTTTCCCTCCACCCTTGTTGAAAACGTTTGATTCTTGGACAGTAATTCAGAAAATATAAGTCAACAAATAAAAATATACATACCTTAGCAAAATCTCTGAATAAAAATATACATACCTTGACAGTAATTCGAGGGCTTTAGCACGCCGTGCAACAAACCATGCATTTAACTTGTAGAAGGTGTCCTCCACAATTGCTGCCACGGGCAACTGCCGGCTCTGCTTGAAAACAGCATTTAAGGACTCAGACCCATTTGTGGTCATAATTCCCCATCGGAAACCTCCATCACGGGCTTGCAATATCTTCTCATATCGAGGTGGCTCAGCCAGATCGGCGGAATTATTTTTTCCCACCTTGAGTAAGTACAAATTTGCCTTTTGGACAGTACTGCAAATAAAACGTTTGATTAAATAATTCATATATAAGTCAGAAAATATCTGCAAAATGTAAGTACAAAATTCCCACCTTGAGTAAGTACAAATTTTTTTCCACCTTGAGAAAACGTTTGATTAAATAATTCAAAAAATATAAGTCAACAAATAATTCATAATATATACCTTGGCAAAATCTTTGAACATCTCTTCCACCCTTCTCGGCTTCTTCTTCTTGCAACCAATTCTGAATGTATCTGCAACCCATTTTCCAGATCCGCAGTTCTTGTGTAGGTTTTCTGTAACATGTTGCATACACAGCCTGTGCACACAATCGCCGTTTGCTGTCGACCACCCGAAATCTGGGCGATCAAAAACATATTTGATTCCTTTGTGCTGGTCTGATATGATACAAAAGAACCGGTCGCCAACCACTTGTCTTCTTACGAACCTCATGAAAAATCCCCAGTTTTCCCCGTCCTCCTGCTCAACAATTGCAAAGGCCAAAGGCAACAACTGGTTTTCAGCATCATATGCACATGCGATCAGCAATCTCCCGTCGTAACGGCCAGACAGGAAGCATGCATCCACACTGATGACCGGTCTAATGTATGGCACAGCTTGAATACATGGACCGAACGCCCATGCTATGGCCTTGAATTGCAACGCGTTGTCGACATCCCGTACGCCTATATTCCAACATTCAAAGACAGTGCCGGGATTTGTACTTGCTATGGCCTGCAGCAATGGTGCAAGCAAGTTGTATGAACCATGCCAGCTACCGAACATTCGGCAAATCGCAAGTTCACGCCCTCTCCACAACCTGTTGTATTTTGGGACGACATGCTTGTAAACCCGTCTGACAGCTCTACCGACCTCCTTGAGGCTCATCGATGGGTCATCCTTAACGTCATTCTCAATTACATCGGCAATAAGTGAAGCCGTAAGATTTGCATGGTCTTTCCTTGATGACGCAGCCTTGCATGTGTGAGGTGGTTCACACTTCTTAATAATCCATGCCTCGCCCTTACCCACAGGGGTTGCATATAGACGGAAGTGGCAATACACTCCGTCTTTACAAACAATTACCAACCTTCTTCGGTCCCTTTTTTCCTCTCGGCACTCCCAGTTGCCGTGAACATGGACCTCATGTATTTTCTTCACAAGTTCATCTATGTTGGTGTAAACCTGCTGCGGAGCAAGCTCTTGACTGTACCTGACACGCGGCCCAAAAAATGAGATGTCTGCCTCTTCAAAAGCAGTGGTATCGTTGAATGTGGGGCACGGATGTCTATCTGTCCGACCTCTAATCGGAAATCTGTCTTCCTTAGGTAAATAATCTCCATCACCTTCTGACTCGTGATCAGAATTCCAATCCCCTTCCCATTCGTCACCTGTTTCCAAATTTCTTTGTGGTACAGCATCGAGCTCAGCATCGAGGTCAAGGTCTCTCCGGGTAGCAATGGGTGACACTAAAGGTATTGATGGTGGTACAGATGGAAATCTGGGTTGGATTGGAGTTTCAGGAGGAGGTGGTGGTGGTGGTAGATCGGTGGTAAAATCAGGTACAAAATTCTCATAAACAGGTGATACGGGCGGTTCATAACTCGAGTGGCGGGGGTTGTCATACCTCGAGGGGCGGGGGTTGTCATAACTGTAGTGGCGGGAGTTGTCATAACTAGAGTGGCGGGGGTTGTCATACCCCGAGTGCTCATGACCCGGGTTGTCATAACCCGAGTGCTCATAACTCGAGCTGTCATAACTCGAGTGACGCGGGTTGTCATAACCCGAGTGATCATAACCTCTATTTTCCTTAGATGTTCCAACCCCGGGTTCACGCTGAACTCTCCTGGAATATAAGTCCATTACCATTACCCCCTGTGACTCAAAAGTGTTGTAAACACTCCTCCATAACGACTCATCTATTATTGGATACCGGGTATAGTAAGGTCTACCACCTCTTACTGTGTTAATCCGGGTAGCTAAATCGATATCACACCGGTTGGGGTTCACACCGATCTTTTCATACACAATACCCTTCAGTTCAACAAATGAGGTATTTGCATTTACCTCGAAGCCGTATGCTGCTTCCTTAGTGTACTGTGCTCCCTCCGCACCCCGGGTAAACTTCCCGCCCACATACAGTGCAACCAACATATTTCTGTTCTGAAATTACTGTTCTGGAATTACTGTTCTAGAAATACTGTTCTGGAAATACTGTGCTGGAATCACTGTGCTGGAATTACTGTGCTGGAATTACTGTGCTGGACTTATTGTGCTGGAATTACTGTGCTCAATCGCCTCAAAATCGCCTCAAAATTCTCTCATTCGGTTCTGGAAAATTTCTGGTGTGGAGGAATGAATACTGTGCTCATCTGGAGAGAGAAAAACCCCTTTTATAGGGTTTTATAGCGGACCGCCCAGCTGCTGGGCGGTCAGCTCGTGGTAGTGGACCGCCCAGTGGCTGGGCGGTCTGGTGGGAAAAGTGGACCGCCCAGCCCACGGGCGGTTAGGGTAGAAATAATTATAACTTAGGAGTGGGAGCAGATTTGATAATTTGTTTTTTTTTGGGGGTTTTAATAAAAATATCGGCCAAATTTGCTCTTTCTTTCTTTCTTTCTTGCTTCAGTAGCCAAAAATAGTTAAATTTTGTTTTGTTTAATGCCATGTATTTTTCTAGTATAATGATATTAACATCACTAATATTTTTATTAACACAATATTTAAAAAAAATTTGAAATTTATACAATGTCCTAAATTATTTATTATATATTATTATATAATTTTCTTTTTAAAAAATATATTTATAAAATGAATTATTCTGTTTAAAAGTTGCACTCTTTAGACTTAATTATAAGGCTACAAACAGTACAAATAAATTTTAGGATGTTGGAGAATTAAACAAAAATAAATTTACTGTGGTTGTCGTTATGCATGTAAAAAATATAACAATATTGGAGAAGTATGAATCAATTTATGTTCCAAAGATATGATCTCATATTATATTTTTGACTCAATTTATATATGTTCCAAAGATATGATCTCATATTATATTATTGGACAAGTATGAATCAATATTGGACAAGTATGAATCAATTTATATAATTTGGATACTATTTTTCCACAAAAAATACATATAGTTTAGTCCGGCTAACGTCATAATGTTATAATTTCAGCCTAAGTTATGACGAGTCGGTTTTAGCAATTTTAAAGTCCGAACAATTGATCTGAACAGCCCAACATGATCTCCATATTAAAATGTGCTTAGAGACTAAATTTTATATTTTTTGAAATATTTTTACTATTTTTTTAAATAGGTACAAAATCATTGTTTTCACATAATTCTATACCATCCAAAACAGTGATTTTGTACCTATCTAAAATAATAGTAAAAAAATTCTAAAAAATATAAAATTTTATCTCCAAGCACATTTTAATATGTAGATCATGTTGGACGGTTCGGATCAATTGTTTTGATTTTGAAATTACAAAAACTGACTCGTTATAACTTAGATTGAAATTATAACGTTATGACATTAGTTGGACTTCATATAGTGTATAAGTAACTAATTATACATAATTTAGCTGCCATTAGATCTCAGATTTTAAATATAAATATCAATATTATCAGCAAGATAAAATTTGATTTAAATAGAAATATAGGATTGAGATTTCTCAAGTTATATTGAATTGTACGTTGGGCAAAGTGTTTAAATATTTAGAAAGTTTATTTATATATTTCTTAATTTTTTTTCTAAAATTAAATTTTTTTTTCAGAAATTCATTGGCCGGCCATTAGCTCCTATCTAAAAGATCAATATATATAGTGTTCGAATCCTCATTTAGATTTTCAAAGTTAGAATATTAATAAAAATAAAAGGCAATTACTCATGACAGCATACCCTCTTACAAATAGTGCCCACATAATATTAGCATTTACCATTTATATATCAAAAGTATATACACCAAACCTAACTTTAGCATATATATTTACCATTTTTCTTTCTCTATATATGATCCAAATCCTTATATCAACCATAATCATGCATGCTCTCATTTTCTCATTCTCATCATTTTCATTTGCATTTTAAATATTTTTTGTTTTTCTCATTTTCATTTTTGATGAGAGAATATGGCAACGAAGGTAAGTCCGATTGTGTGAAGAAAAAACCGAAGCTAAGCTCGCTTTTCTTTCGTCATGGAACCCCCGAAAAGACAAATGCATACGTATTAGCAAGTAATGATCGATAATTTAGGACATGGTTCGTTAATTAATTTATAATATATGAAGAGGGTTAATTCTCTAATTTTTTAGGTAAATTACATCCTTTAATCATTTATCCATCTAATTTATATATATATATATATATATATATATATATTGCAGGTGTGCTTAGTCATTTTGTATATACTTACAAGATTTTACTCAATAATACCTATTAAGAATTTTTTATAGCAATATGACTCTATTAAGAAAATTTTAACTTTGTTTAATTCTTCAAATCATAGTTTGATTTCGAAATTTCAAAATTAAATCTGTTTTAAATCGTTGACGAGCATATTTTTTTTAAATATTTATTAAGCTATCAGGGTAATTTTGAGTAAAAACTCGGAAGATCATTCAGCTGTTTTTTTTTGGATAAAGATGAGACCTCCCAACTTAAGTTAAATATTCACAAAAAAATCTCAATTTATTTTGGAATTTACTACTACCAAAGGCTAGTTCTTCGGTGATTATTCAGTTAATTTTCTAATTTTTTTTATAGATATGTTACATCATTTAATCTTTTATCCATTTGATTTACTTTTGTTCTCAGATAATTTATGAAGCATGCATATCTTTGTTTAAAAAAAAGAACAATAATTTTAGTTTTCAATTGAACAATTTTTTTTTTTAAATAAAGAATAGGTGTACGTTGACTAGAACTACCTATTGCCCTTCTATCTTGTAAAAAATAAGGGATGAAATAATGGTGAATTCAAATCATATATAGGGTAATATTTCTGTTTAGATTCGGACTGTCTGATTAAAATCAACACAAATATTAAGAAGGTCATGTGCAATCCATATCTCATACTGAATTGGTTCAGATTTTGATTGGACAGTTTGGATCTAAACAGAAATATTCCCATTAGCTCAGAGGATATGGACGACTCTCGAAGGGTTGGGTGTTACAAAAATATTTAGATATCTATATATGATGTGAGTCGTGGTTGGGGGGGGGGGGGGGGGGGGGGGGGGGGGCAGACTTTCAAACTATGAGGGTTACATACAGATTTGGGGTCACTTATATAAAAAATTTCATACTGAATGAGGATCAATTTTACATTATGCATAGCAGTTTACTATGAACTATATAAAAATTCATATATAAATACACAATTTTTGGATATGAATAGAGTTCAAGTGACCCCCATTCACCACATATGGGTCCGCTTCTGATGTGGATCGAAATTAGATGTATACACACTTTATCCACTATCTATTCATTTTTTGCACTTTCTTCATTATTCTTTATGTTATTTATGGAAGTTGTAGTTTTAGTAAACTAATTTGGGGGCTACCTAAAGAAAGGTACGTGTGGATGAAATCTTTATATCTTTTTACACATTAGTATGCATTAGTGAAAACCCTAAGTTTCTTTCACATCAACCTTTGGGAGAGAAGAAGAGAAGTGGGAATTCTCAGAGTTTAGAAGCGATCCGCCAACTTGTGATGCTAACACACCAACTCGTGGAGTTCCAACTGTTAGTGTGGATATTGGCTAAGACGTGGTTGTGATTATAATGCAGTTATGACGATCTTCTCAAGGAAGGCCACACATGAGTAAAAAGAAAGGCCACATGCGAGTTTCCATTAGACGTAAGATGCTCTATCGTTGTGCTGCTTCTCTATGCTTTTAATGGTAAAGTTTTATCTTTGATCCACACACATTGAATTGGAAGTAATGTAGAAAAAATGCACATGTTGATTGCAGCCAAAAATGATTGTTAGGAAAATAATCTCCCAGTGGTAAATTATGTGAGCCGAAATTAGATGTGTTTTTACTTGCACTCTCTTCACTTTCTCCATTATTATTTATGCTATTTATTGAAGGTGAAGTTTTAGAAAACTGATTTGCGCATGCATAAAACTGTGAGAGAGAAGATATAAAAGAGGGAATTCTTGGAGTTTAGAAAGGAGCCACCATTCTGTGGTGCTACATACCAACTCATGGAGTTCCAACACTATTCGTGTGAATATCGGTAGAGGTGTGATTGTTATTGCTGTGCAATTTCGACGATCTTCACAAGCAAGACAAGTAGAGAGAAACAACAAGCGAATTCCATTAAACTTGAGATGATTTCTACTGCTTCTCTATGCTTATAGTGGTAATTTCTATCTTAGATCTACTTTATTTGTTTTGTTTCGGGTAGGGATTAGTATTTGACATTAAAATCCTAGAACCTACCCGAATTACCAACACTTACAAGTTTTTATTTCAATAAATAAATAAATAAATACCAATTTTAAAGACTAAAATAAAAAGACTACTAAATTTATCTCCTTTATAAATTAGCATCCGAACTCCTCGGGTGTTATTTAAAAACAGAAACCTAGAGTTAATTTATATAACAATTCACATAATATAAGCAAACAAACCCAATGAATGGTAACTAAATCAATAAGCTAACATTTATTCCTTTATTATTAGTCTTAACCTAAATTAAAACTAAATAAATAAGAAAACACACAAAGCTTAAATAAGATACTGGTATATGTAGTACCAGAAATATGAAAACAAAGGAAACAAATGAACCAACACAAAAAGATAGAGCAAATGATATCATGCTCTCCCTCCCTATAAGTAGAGCTGGCAAGACCTCCACATTGAAATGCATGATTCATTTGCATGAGGCATGCCTTCTTCATGCATTAGGTTACTCCCTGCAAAGATTATCAATTTAATATATCAAATTATTATAATAAATAAAGGATATATTTCAACCCCTACAAATTAAATTTGGTTTAGGAATATTATTGCTCCCCCCTCCAAAACCATGGAGATATCACAGTATCAACACACAATTTATTCGAAAAAAGGAGAAGAAAAACTGACAAATGTAAGTTAGAAACCAGCTGAGGTCCAGTCTTCAAAGTTGGACTCATTAACATTCTCTTTGTGGAATAAGGCATTTTGTTCGAATAAGTAGTTGTCGACAAAATCATTGCTTCCATTGCAAGATCTTTCGGGAAGGTGGAGATCCTCCCGTCCAAGAAAGGTCTCGCTCATGTTACTCCATACCTCCTGACCTTGGCATGTGAATTCAGCACCAGCCATGTTTCCATTTCCATTTGCGCCTCCCTCATTTTGTAGTATCTCGTTTGTCTCACCACTTTCCATGAAAAGCGTGGTCTCTCTATGAAAATTATTCATGGATAATATTTTTTGTTTGTTTGCTTCATTCAATATACTACATTAATCTATTATATGCACTTAAAGAATGTCTAATTTAAATCAAATTTAATTATCATCTTACGTGGGTGGCATTGAATCAGTCGGTTTATCAATAAATGATTGCGAAGTCCCAACCATTTGTGTCCAAGTGATGTCTTGCGTGGGGTCATTCATCAGAATCTCCTGATATCCAATGCCAAAGTCAGAGGGATCCCTGCTGCCGTTGTAATTACAACCAAAATATCAGTACTAATTCAAAATATGACACACTGCAATCAAACTTGTATTGACTGTCAAATATGCAGATAAGAATCAAACCTAAAAAGGGACCATACCAGTACATATAAATACTTAAAAGAGTAGATTTTATAAACTCACCCATTAGGTAGCATAGGGTCAGCTGGAAGCATAAACTGCTGACCATCAGCCATTGTGTACCAAATGGGTTGATTCATTCCACTCTGGTAATTACAAATAAAAATAGATTTATTAAAAGGGAATTTATCATTGCATAATTATTGAAAAAAATCAGGAACAATTACTAAAGGTATATAGTTTCTTTTTAAATTCCTTTGGATCCATCATCCTATATTTGAGATTAGGAAACAACAATGGAGGATATTAAATCCCCAAATAGTTGCAATTCTAATAATAGCTCCTAACCAAAATTAGGGAAGAGATATTGTACCTCGCTATTATAGTGTTGCTCCATAAGGTTCTTCGCACAATTTTCCTAATAAAACAAATTGTATCAGTTAACTGTGAAAGAAAAAAATTCACAAAAAATAAATCTTCAATTTTTTATTTCCATAATCGGAGGACATTTTAATAATATAAAAATTATTCGAAAGTAATTTAAACCTTTGAAACTCGATTATGAGTAATTAAATTGCTGACGCAATGCTCCAGTTCCACTAACATATTTATGTCTTCAATGTTATCAATATTTTCGACTTCCCTGAAAATTACAAAAATAGTGCCAATCTTGTTAGTATTTTACTTTTATGTACCAAATATTTTTTTTGGTGAATTGATTGTACGCATTGTCATTCATTGACGTTCCATATAGAACTTTACTGAACCAACTTAATTAAAATCAGTTTCTAGCTACATAATAAAACTTAACAATTTAGAAAAAGTTTATATTATTACGCAAGGGGACCCAAAAACTCTAGAGCTTGAGATATTTGGTCTCTATATGCAATTATTCTTTGCTTCATTTCCTGCAACAAAAAAAAATTCATTTGCATCCTAAAGAAACTCAAAATATCTTAAAGCATGTATATAGCCATAATTTATATACATTTAACTACCTTTCTATCATATTATTTTCAAATGATTGAACTAGTGCTAATTAGCTTTATTTTGCACATGGAACAATGAAAAATGTAGTCTCCATGCCTTCACCCAAAATAGTGAGTAACCTAAATGTTAAACTATTTATATATGCATTATTCACTATGTGTTGCTTGGATATCTGACATCGATCTTCAAAAAATTACCTCAACTGAGTGGGAGCTGCAAATGGAGAGAATTCTTTTATCAATAATTATCAAATCAAAATGCACTAAAACATATTTAAATATAAAAAAGGTATAACATAAGTACTAGACAATTGGGTAAAATAAAAATAAAACTGACCCTTGATCAACAAATTGCTCAATGTTAACCTCATGTTCAACTTTCTTGAATGTTTTCTTCAGAGCCTATTACGTTGAATAAACTTAGATAGATACTTAACACTGACCTCACAATGCTCATCTTTTTTTCTTATTTATTGTCTTTGATGAAGCTTGTTAATAATGAAAAGATGTTATATTTATGATTTGTAACAGCAATCCCCTAATATATATTTTAATAATGATCCCAAACTAAAATATTATAATTATTATTTGGTATATTTGATGTATATTTATAAATTTAGTTTGCAGCATATACATACAATTTTTTTAAAATACTAGTCACTGTAACAAGAAACTGTTTTTCTTATCAGTATCAAACTAATATCTCCTGTACATAACCTAATTAAGTGCAGAAAAAGGGACTAGAGTAGTTAAACTTACCTCAAGGCTTTCATGTTTTCTGCCCAATTGAAATAAAGAAAGAAAGAAGTTCAGTCAGCAAAAGTACAAGAAAAATTATATATATTTGAAAATATAAATAATTGAAAAGTTATATATATACCTTTTGTTCCTTTCTTGTGGACTCAGCCCCCCATATTTTTGAATGACATCTTCAAATTTACTAAACAATGAAAAAAAATATGAAGAATTGGGTCACCAATCTTTTGCAAGAAATGGTAAATTCTGGCTCTGATATATATATTGTCTCGGCTGAGTCGGACCATAATCGGTTGGGTCCAATCCGATTTATGAGCGAGTTACGTAGCGAGCACATTTTCATTGAAAAATCTAGTGAAGCGGGTTCACCTGGCCGATTCTCAGAGAAGCAACTAAAGCAAGAAGCTTACACCGAATTTTCAAGATTAGTTTAGGTGCTCTATATTTAATTTTATAACAATAATCAGTATTTTTTAAAATATATTGTTAGTATGTATCTTCTCGGCTGGTTATTTGAATACTTGTATTATATTATACTAGAGAATAATTTGAGTGTAATTTCTGGCTTTAACATGACTTTGTGACTCTGATTGGGTTTCATTTCTAGCCTATCCCAACTTGTTTGGGACTAAAGGCTTGGTTGTTGTTGTTGTTCTTGCTTTAACATAACATTTGACAAATTATTTTGTTCTTCAATTTTTTCCTTTTTTCTTTAATACATACAAGATTCTACATAAAAAAATTCTAGTTTCCAGAAGAATTCACAGATTTACCTGATTTTAATTTTACGGGTCAACTTACCGATTCAGATGATGGTTTTCAGAGCCATGGTCATTTGAGAACCTTTGGTTTTTACAAGAAGCAAATTTTTGAAAGGGTGTAAGGTACCTCTTTTCCCCCAAGCAAAGTGAGGGTTTTCCTGTTGTGGAAAAAATGAGGAGCAACACATCCACATCGCACAAAATCGACAATTCTCTCGCCTTTTTGATGATACCCATTCGCCTTTTTGAATATGTCACTTGTCGTGCGACGGGTGTCTCTAATTTTTGAATCTTTAGCTTGTTTCTCCCCATTTTCTGTTCATTTTTTAAGAAAAATATTAGAATACAATTGGTAATAACCAAAGCCTAACTAAGAGGGCATTCATTGATCTACTGATGTAATATGCCAAATAAAAAAATGGAATGTAAATTTCTTGCGAGGTAACTCTGATTTATCCCGAATTTGGATTCAGTTGTACTTAGATTTATTCCTCCAAAGTCATTGTGAGTACTTTAGCCAGGTTTTATTATCCCTGTCACACTTTTTGTTTAATATAATTACCACAAATTAGGGTTCATCCGTCCTCTATGTCAGACACATGGGATTCTTTATGAAGGAAATGTTGATAAAACAACTGAATCGAGATAAGATGCTACAAGTCCAGTGGCTTTCGAGAGATAATTCAAAGTTCAGTGACAAGATACAAAATAGATCTTGGAGAAAAAAAAAAGACAAGTGATCTCCTGATAAATTTACCAGAAATCAAGAGAACTATAATTACTGTCAAAAAATTCAGCCTTATCAAAAAGTTCGACCACTAAAAAAAGCGAGTGAATTAATTTTGCTTTGATAATAAACTCACGTACCACTTTCTTCGGCGAACAACCGAACTCCTAAATCCGGAGAAATGCTTCAATCGCCAACAACCACAGTAGGCCAATTAATACCAGAAATTCGTTTTCATGAGGTACATCTAAAACGAGTACAGATCTGAATAATTAGCAATAATAAAGATTAAGTAGAGGATGATATCAGTATTGCAGAAGAAAATGAAGTAAAAAAGAAACTAAAATACCCACAAGAGAATTTGAGATGAAAACCATCTTGATAGTAAGAAAAATTATTGAAATCTCTTAATATGAATTAATGACCCATTGAAGAAGTAGAGAGAGAAGAAAAAAAACCATAATTATTTTATTACTGAACTCATGTGTCAAGCGAAGCAATAGAATGTGTTTCTTATGTACAGCTCATAGAGGAGAAAGAGAGAAAAGAGTCAGATATCTGATCTAAAAATAGAGAAGAGAGAGATGAAGAGCCAAGGTACTCCGAACTGATAAGGTTTGCCACAGTTTTCAGCTGAAATATCGCACGGGCCCCACTTTTCATATTGAACTACAGTGGTTGTCTAATTTTACACATTAATTAATTTACCTTCTCAATAATTTTCGAAATATAAATTGAAAGTCTTGCTCAATGGAATAATTACTTTTGCAACGCCACCTAACAATACCAGTGAGCAATAAAAGAAAATTAATTACTTTAATAAACTAATTATGCAACGATTTCATTTCACGATTCTAACAGTGTGTTCATTTCACAATTCTGATAAATAAAAATTTTGTTACATGAAAGAATGTACAAATTAATAGTGTGTTAAGAAAAGGCAGATAGCTTAGGTGTATTAGAAGCGGCCCGCCAGCTTGTGATGTTAACACACCACAACTGTTCGTGTCGATATTGGTAGAGGTGTGGTTGTGATTATTATGCAATTATGAAGATCTTCTCGAGGAAGGCCACACACGAGTTTCCATTGGACGTGAGATGCTCTATCACTGCCCTACTTCTCTACTCTTTTACTAGTGAAAGTTTATCTTAGATCTAATTTACACATGAAACTTGTTTCTGCTTGGAACTAATTTTTGATATTAAAATTTTAGTTAAAACCTATCTGAATATCAACCGAAAATTTTAAATATAACACTGCCCAAAAAATGATAAATAAAAAAAAACCATCATTTCCTGGAAATTCCACATTTAGCACGTCTGCAATCTCAGATTGCGAACATAATTGGGGTGTCCGTAACTTGAAGTTGCGGACAACAAATTTTTTTTTTTGGCAGCAATTTTAACCATTCCATTTGAAATTGTGTGTTTTGATTGGCTACAAATTTTAGGGGCCCACCAAAAACCATTTGAGCGGCTGTGAGAAGTTTAAAAAAAAAAGTTGCTTGTCTGCAAATTCAAGTTAAGGACATCCGAGTTCTGTCCGCAAGTTGAAGTTGCAGACGTACTAAATGTGGAATTTCTCAGATTCTATGGTTTTTGGATTTATCATTTTTAGGGCAGTACCATATTTAAATTTTTTGGGAATATCAATAGTGATATCAGAGTCGCCTGTCCACAATTAGGGCTAGATCTATGATATATGAGGAGAGATCCAATACACAATTTTATGGTAACACATCTTGACACCATAGCTTTATTAGTTATATTTTCAATTTCAAAATCCAGACAGTCGATCTGAACCGTTCAACATGATCTTCATATTAAAATATGCTTGGAGACCAAATTTTTTCATTTTTTTTTTCATTTTTTACTATTTATTTAGAATTTTTGAAAATCACTATTTTTCAGTGGTCCAAAATTGTTTGAAAACAACAATTTTGTACTCATCTTAATAAATACTAAAAAAATTCCAAAAAATGTAAAATTTGGTCTCCAAGAACATTTTAATATGGACTTTGTACGCATCTTGAACGGTTTGAGTAGACTGTTGGGACTTTGAAATCGCGAAAATGACTTATAAACATATGGTGTCAAGATGTGTTACCATAAAATAGTGTAACTGGATCCTTCCTCATTATATATATTTATAATCCGTTCGGCAAGCATCTTTGGCTTAAGTTTTAACCTACAGTAAGGAGAACTCATTGGCAATAAAGTTGAGAAGGAATTTTCTTATGAAAGCCTTTTAGCTAAGAAAATTGCTTAATCCATGTAGAACCATAGCTTAATTTGTGCTTGCCGAACATCTCCAATAATGAGATTAGCATTTTAATTAAATCATGGTGGTTTATGTGAGGGGTTAAGTTTTAAAGTAACCCTAGAATGATTAGATTGATCTAAGAAAATTTATGATTACCAAGTCTCTAGAAAACTTATGTAAACTCGATACAAGTCCGGTATATCTGACATATTAAGGTTTAATTCGTTGATCAATCCATGGGCTTGTCAAAGCAAGTTATTATTTTTGTTACCTTAATGGAGTAGGATGTAAGTGTTGAACACTTATGTTAGTGGATAGATTTGATTTAACAAGAGATGTGCTAATCAAATCTTCTTGGTGAGCATAGCTTTACTCTCTTTCTCTATATACACACACACACACCATTATCAGGGACATAGTATTTAGAAACAGTACGTGGCAGTATCTTTTGTTAAAGAATTTGATGAATTATTTTCTAAACATAAACATATTCTAAAATCTTGCACATTTATATTGTGATCCATGTAAAGGAATATTCCTTTCTAGCTAAAAAATCATGTTCCTGATGAACCGCTCATTGATCTTTATCATACATGAAAATTGTAAGTTTTGATGCTAGCAAACATTAGTCCTATTTAGGTAACCAGCTTTAGTATATGATACATCTGGACTCCTAGAGAAAGATAAATTGTATAAATACATGGTCGTGCTCTATGATTGAGAGTTAACCATTTGACAATCAATCTAACTTTGACATACAAAAAGATCAGAAATTGAGCTATATATATAAGAATGACACATTTCTTGTCTTCAGGTCAATTATCAAGTAACATTAGAAAAGAGGGCATTCTTGGAGTTTAGAAAGCAGCCACCATTTTGTGTGGTGCTACATAAATTCTCTCCTTTAATAACAGGAACCTAGACTGAATTTACATAACAAATAAGTAAGATTTATCACTAATCAACCACACATAATATAGTTTAGCAAACAAACCCAATGAATAATGAACTAAAACAATAAGTATTATCTATTCCTTTATTATTAGTCTTAACATAAATTAATATACTAAATTAATAAGCAAACACACAGACCTTAAAAAAAATCATACACACAGAGCTTAAATAAGAAACTGGTGTACGTAGTACCAGAAATGAAACAAAAGAAACAAATTAACCAACAAACAAAGGTTGAGCAAATGACATCATGCTATCCTCCCTAGAAGTAGAGCTGGCCGGACCTCCACATGGGAATGCATGATAATTAGGCATTAGATAGTTTAGTTGCTGCAAAGATTATCAATTTAATATATCATATTTATTATAAAACCAAAGGAAAATTTTCAACCCTACAAATTTGGTTTAGAAATATTACTGTATCCCCCCCCCCCCCCCTCCGAAACTGAGTCCGTATCCTCTGAGATATGTCTCAAACTTTCAGTGGATTCAAAGCCGGTGTTAATTTTTATTCGGCGCCTACTCAAACTTTGAGATATCTCAGAGGATGTTTATTCTCCAAAAACATGGAGATATCACAGTATCACCACACAATTTATTTGAAACAATGGAGAAGAAAAACTGACATGCATGTAAGTTACAAGCCAGCTGAGGTCCAGTCTTGGAAATTGGAGTCGTGAACATTCTCTTCGTGGAATAAGGCATTCTGTTCGAATAAGTTGTCGACAAAATCATTGCTTTCATTACTAGATCCTTCGGGAAGGTGGAGATCTGCCCGTCCAAGAAAGGCCTCACTCATGTTACTCCATACCTCTTGACCTTGGCATGTGAATTGAGTTCCGGCCATGTTTCCATTGCCATTTGCACCTCCCTCATTTTGCAGTATCTCGTTTGTATCGACACTAATTTCAATGCAAAGCGTAGTCTCTCTATGAAAAATATTCACGGAAAATATTCCTTGTTTTTTTTTTCTTCATTCGATATACTACATTATCTATTATATCCACTTAAAAGAATGTCTAATTTGAATCAAATTTAATTATCATCTTACGTCAGTGGCATTGAATCAGTCGGTTCATCAATAAATGTTTGCGAAGTCCCACCCATTTGAGCCCAAGTGATGTCATGTGTTGGGTCATTCATCGGAACCTCATGATATCCAATGCCAAAGTCAGAGGGATCCCTGCTGCCGTCGTAATCACAACCAAATATCAATACTAATATAAGATATAACACACTGCAATTAAACTTGAATTGACTGTCAAATTTGCAGATAAGAATCAAACCTAAAAAGGCACTATACCAGTACATATAAATACTTAAAAAATATTAGATTTAGTAAACTCACCCATTATGTAGCATAGTATTAGCTGGAAGCATAATCTGCTGACCATCAGGCATAGTGTACCAAAAGGCCTCGTTTTGTTGAATGGGTTGGTTCATTACACTCTGATAATTACAAACAAAAATAAATTTATTAAAAAGAATTCATGCAGCATTGCATAATTATTAAAAATAATCAGGAACAACCACTAAAGGTATATAGTTTCTTTTTATATTCCTTTGGATCCATCATCCAATATTTGAGATTAGGAAACAACAATGGATGATATTAAATCTCCAAATATATAGTAGCAATACTAATAATAGCTCCTAACCAAAATTAGGGAAGTGATATTGTACCTCGCCATTATAGTGTAGCTCCATAAGGTTCTTCGCACAATTTTCCTAATAAAAAATATTCATCAAATAACTGTAAAAGGAAAAAATTTCCCAAAAAATAAATCTTCAATTTTTGTTTTTCATAATCAGAGGACATTTTAATAAATTTGTGCTGATGCAGTGTGTAAGGAATATGTAAACCTTAGAAACTTGATTATGAGTAATTAAATTGCTGATGTGATGCTCCAGTTGCACTAACATATTTATGTCTTCAATGTTATCAATATTTTCGACTTCCCTGAAAATTACAAGAATAATGCAAATATTGTTAGTATTTTACTTTTATGTCTCAAATTTTTTAATTTTTTTAGAATTGATTGTATGCATGGAGGTGCAGTTTACTGGTCATTCTTCAATATAGAAATTTATTTTAAAAAAAAAGTTTATATTATTACGTACGCAAGTGGACCCAAGAACCCTAGAGCTTGAGATATTTGGTCTCTATATACACTTATTCGTTGCTTCATTTCCTGCAATAGAAAATAAATTCAATATAGCTCAACAACAAATTGTATTCCATTTTCCTTACAAAATTTCTTTTATATTATATATATATATACACACACACACACATATATATGAAAAAAAATACATTTGCGCCCTGAAACACGTCAAAATATCTTGAAGCCTTTGTAGTGTATGTATATAGACATAATTTATATATATTCACCTTTCTATCATATTATTTCAAATGTTTGAACTAGTGCTAAATTTAGCTTTGTTTTGCACATACAACAATGAAAATATTTGTCACCATGCCTTCACCCAAAATAGTGAGTAACCTAAATGTTAAACTATTTATATATGCATTATTCGCTATGTGCTGCTTGGATATCTGACATCTTCAAATAATTACCTCAACTGAGTGGGAACTGCAAGGGAAGACAAAATTTTTTATCAATAATTATCAAATAGAAATACACTACAACATCTTCAAATATAAAAAAGTACAACATAAATACTTGACAATTGGGTACAATAAAAATAAAACTGACCCTTGATCAGCTAATTGCTTAATGTTAACCTCATGTTCAACTTTCTTGAATGTTTTCTTCAGAGCCTGATAAGTTGAATAAAATTAGATTGATACTTCAGCAAATGGTTTGCAAATGAAAATCCAAAAGTAAATAAATAAATAACACTGACCCCACAATGCTAATCTTTTTTATCAGTCGTTTGCAAATAAACATATTATATTTATGATTTTTAACAGCAATCCCCCAATATATATTTTAATAATGATCCCCAATATACCTCCTGTACATAACCTAATTAAGTGCAGAAAAAGGGACTAGAGTAGTTAAACTTACCTCAAGGCTTTCTTGTTTTCTGCCCAATCAAAATAAAGAAAGAAAGAGGTTCGGTCAGCAAATGTACAAGAAAAATTATATTTGATAATGTAAATAATTTAAAAGCTATATACCTTTTGTTCCTTTCTTGTGGACTCAGCCCCCCATATTTTTGAATGACATCTTCAAATTTACTAAAAAATGAAAAAAAAAAATGAAGAATTTCTGCCAGCAATCTTTTGCAAGGTCATTTCTGGCTCCAATAAATATTGGCTCGGTTGATCTAGACCGGGTCCAATCCGATTTATAAGCGAGTTACGTGGCAAGCACATTTTTATTGAAAAAACGGGTGAAGCGGGTTCACTTGGCCGATTCTCAGAGTTGTGACTGAGAAGCAGCTATACCGAGAAGTTTACACCGAATTTTCAAGATTAGTTTAGGTGCTCTTTATTTAATTTTATTACAAGAATCAGTCTTTTTTTAAACATCATATTAGTATTTATCTTTTTTGCTGGTTATTTGAATGCTTGTATTATATTATATAATATAATATAATTATTTGAGTGTAATTTATTGTTTTAACATTACATTTGATAAATTATTTTTCTTTTCATTTTTTTCCTATTTGTTTAAATACAAAACAAGCTTCTACAGAAGAAAAAAAATCTGAGTTTCCAGTCCAATTTGGCCAATTCCCACACATTCACAATTTATATGGTCAACTAATCGATTGCAATTTTGATTCCGATTACGGATTTCAGAGCCATGGTCATTTGAAAACCTTTGGTTTTTACATGTGAGATGATTTTTTTTTAAAGAGGGTAAGGTACCTCTTTTCCCCCAAGCAAAGTGAGGGTTTTCCTGATGTGGAAAAAATGAGGAGCAGCACATCCACATCGCACAAAATCGACAATTCTCTCGCCTTTTTGATGATACCCATTCGCCTTTTCGAATACGTCACATTTCGTCCGTTGTTTGTCTCCAATTTCTGAATCTTTAGCTTGTTTCTCCCCATTTTCTGTTCACCTTTTTTTAAAAACATTAGAATATAATTGGTAATAACCAAAACATAACCAAGAGGGTACGGTATTCATTGATCTACTGATGTAATATGCCAAATAAAAAAATTAAATGTAAATTTCTTGTGAGGTAACTCTGATTATCCCAAATCTGGAGTCATCCACTCAACTTAGATTTATTTCACCAAAGCCATTGTGGGTACTTTATCCAGGTTTTATCACCAATGTCACAGTTTTTGTCCAATAAAAAGATGGAACTACCACAAATTATGGTTCATCCATGCATCATCTATGGAAATGCTGATAAAGCAACCGAATTTAGATAAGTTGCAACAAGTCCAGTGGCTTTAGAGAGATAATTCAAAGTTCATTGATAGGATACAAAATATATCTTGGAGACAAATTTACCAAAAAACAAGGAAAATATTATTACTGTCAACAAGTTTAATTTGAATTGGTAATAAACTCAATTTCATGAAGTAGGTATAAAATGAGGACAAATCTGATTAACTACATAATATTAATTAGAGGATGATATCGATATTATGGAAGACAATGAAGTAACAAGAAATTAAAATACCCGAAGGAGAAATTGAGATGAAAATCGCCTTAATAGTAAGAAAAATGATTGAACTCTTAATATGAATTAATGGCTAATTAAAGAAATAGAGAATGGGGGGAAAAAGAAAACCTAATTAATTTATTACATGGCTATTCTATATAAATCAACTCCCCTGAGTCTATCGAAGCAATCGAATGAGATATTTATGTACAGCTCATAGATGAGAGGAGAGAGAGAGAAGAGTCAGATACAGAGCTAAAAATAGAGAAAGAGAGAGATATGAAGAGCCGAGACACTAGGAATTGATAAGGTTTGCCACATGTATGCTGCATAATTAATATTAAGCTAATACATTATTCATGTCTTGCTCATTATGTTTTTTTTTGTGGGAATATTATTCTTTTATAATTGCAGTTGCCACAAAACTTATTATATTTAATAGTTTTTGTTTCTTAATCAATAGTGTTATTGTTTTGTTCCTTCATGCAGGATGTATTATTACTTCACACATTATGTATTTCCTAAATGCCATGTACGTGAGTAGTAGTCTGGTAACAAATCATTTATCCATGGCACATGTTAACAGAGAAGTGGCCTTTAAAATGTACAGTTCAAATTAATGATTGGACGTTAGTAATAGCAAAATTACTTGTATTTTGTTATTTATTGGTCTATGGTATTGGAGCAAACTAAATGTATTATTACATATTTAATTGGACAATTTCATTTGTTTTTAATTATGAACTCAAGTTTAAATACTGGAGAATAATGAATAAGCAGAAGCAAGAATGAGAGAAACCTATTTAAGTTCATATTGGTATAAAATGAACTAGCTCGTACTGTGAAATCATTGGTCTATTTAAAAATAGCTGAGCACAATGGTCACACATATTATATTATATAGGTATAAATATGTGATTTTTAGATGAAAATAGTATTTGGTTAAATTATAAGTAATGCCAGATATAATTAAGAGATAAGTTATTATTTAAAAAAAAATATTTCCTTACAATCATACATCTAGTGGAATATTGATAATTATAAAAATTGATTAGTAATCAATTGACTAGCTTTAATTTTTACTGTGATTGGACTGAAAAATACACCTAAACCTAGCAGGGGCCCCAAAAGAGTATGGACACTTTAACTCCTTAATTAAAAAAAGGCAATATTCAAAATTATAAATTGGAACCTACATAATTTTTTTTTTATGCATAATTAAACTGAGTTATTTTTTCTCTTGCAAATTGTAGAGTTCCGATGAATGCAATGTAGCATCCACATCCGAAGTTGAATTTTTCAAGATCCGGCGTATTACTCAAATTTCAACAAAGAAAAATAAGCCTATTTGACGCAGTGTGTTCCGAGGTAGTATCCGATTCAAACTCGGATACGGACGATGGTCACACCAAATCCAAGCCGATCAAGGATTTATATATACAACTTGAATTTGATCCACATATTCAATGGCCTGGCCGTACTTCTAAGGAATTAAGTCAACGAGTTTTACTGAATAATCTTTTTATTAAGATGCATGCATGATGGTCTTCTAGGATTCTTGAAGCAATTAAACAATTTAATAATTTTGACTACATGGGCCGGTCTTCTAAGGAGAACCTTTAATTTTGGACGGAATTCAAACAGTCTCATTGGTTTACTAAAATTAGTATTTAATTATTTTGGGTTTTGAGTTTTTAGCATTTAATATTTAATCTTAAGGGTTAAGTAATGTTTGGTTATAAAAGGGTATGGGTATTGTTGTTGTAAGACAGTGAATTGATGTATGAAATTGAGTTGAGTTTAGTTGAGTTCTATTGTGACTGAAATTTCATTTTATTCTCCTCTTTACTAATAAACCGAGTACTTGAGCTTATCGGGCAAGATAGTATCGGGACCACCTTGCGTCAATGGAAATTCCTTTATTCTCCTCTTATTAATAAACTGAGTACTTGAGCTTATCGGGCAAGATAGTATCGGGACCGCCTAGTGTCAATTGGTGAGCGAGGTTCGATAACCACCTTCGCGCTTGCGTGAAGTTGTATCTTCGACAACCACCTCCATCAACAAAACATCACGCTATTCCCACCTTTCACCAACATCAGGGCCAATCCTAACCGTCTCGCTATCCTAGATCGTATGCAACAAAACCAAGCCGAAATTATGCAAAGGCATGCCGAAACTATGCAAATTCTAACTAATCTAATTGAACGCCTTGCTCCCACCAACAATCAAAGCAACCACCAATATTTCTCCTCACCACCGAGCATCACCACCGAGCTACAACAACATTTTTCCTCAACACCGATACAATATCCCCACTAATATTATTTCTCCTTCTCCTCACCTACAACAGAGAGACAACTATTCCAAAATCCTCAATCGTTTGCCTTGTGGTTCAAAAGGAGAAAATTTCAACGGAGTAGATGAAGAGATCAACCCCTTCCATGGCAGCAAATCATTGGTCTCATGTGATGAAGATGCTCGACACCAACACCACACCCCACCGAGCACATGTTCCAAACAGGTCACAGACCAAAAGGCAACCACTCCAATGGAAGAGCGCCCAGAACAGCCGGATGAGCTTTTCGATAGGCTTGTCACCGTTGAAGAAAGACAAAAGCCCGATGATGAAAACGATGTCAACACCGTGACGGGTAAATTAGAGACAAAAATGGAGTCCTTTGAGAACTCTTCAAAATTTGATGAAAACTTTGTTGGTAATTCGTCGTTGTATTCGAGTAATCTTGCAAATGCTTTATCCATTGAGGTTAGAGTTAGAGATGATCTTTTGTTGCAGTGCGTACCGAGATCGCAACCGACTCAGACTCGGATACGGACGATGGCCACAATAAATCCAAACCAATCAAGGATTTAATTTATTCAACTTGAAATTAATGGTATGGATGGTCTTCTAGGCATGAATGGTCTTCTAGGCATGGATGGTCTTCTAGGATTCTTGAAGGAATTAAACAATTTAATAATTTCCTTTGGAATCTGTTTTGTGCAACAAACGTATTTACTTCTTTTGGGTTTTGGGTTTTTAGTTAAATAGCATTTAATATTTAATCTTAAGGGTTAAGTAATGTTTGGTTATAAAAGGGTATGAGTGTTGTTCTTGTAAGACCGTGAATTGATATATGAAATTGAGTTGACTTTAGTTGAGTTCTATTGTGACTGAAATTCCATTTTATTCTCCTCTTTACTAATAAACCGAGTACTTGAGCTTATCGAGCAAGATAGTATCGGGACCGCCTTGCGTCACTATTCCATTAACTCATATTTGTCAGTATAATTAATTTAGAGGCTAGAATAAGCCCGTGAGTTAGTCTAACATATTGCTCAATTTGATCTTTGAAACCATATATGTTTGGTCCTTGTAATATGCAGAATTATATATGATCTGGCATATATCTGTATCACTTGTTATTTTTCGAATATATATAATTTATGTTTCATTTGATAATTAGTGATGCTTATTGAAATTTTAAATTATAATTACATTTTTTATTATTTTAAAAATTATATTTCTTATAATCATGCAAACATTATACTATCATATTTCAAAAATTCTAATCTAATAAAATATATGTGTTATAATAACTACATTGTCCGCTGCATCCGGACAGCAAATAATTACCATATTTTTAATATTTTTTGCATTTTGGGCTTGACATATTGTAATAAAAAACTAGAGTACCATTTTTTTTATGTGGCTTGGGCTTGAAATAAGCATTTAAGGCCTTTTCCTTTCCATGGGCTTTAAAGGCCTGAAGAGTGTGTACAAACGGGCCGACAACGGCAAAATCTCATTCAAATAGTAGCTTCGGTCAGTGATACAAATTTTGATAGAGTAGACAATAGATGAAATTAAGGTAGAAATCTGAAAGTTCGGTCTTCCATATATTTATTTTTAGATTCGAATTCTCAAATAGTCAAATATTAATTTGATATAGCTAGTATTTTTCCAAAGACAAAATTTCTTTTTTTTTTTTTTTTGCCTTGTCTCCATATCTAAAAAAAACTTGACAGTTATGTACGCCGTATGATTAATATTTAAGCAATGCATATTTTCCATGCCCCATAATTTAAGGAAAATAATATTTAAGCGGAAAATGGAGATTTGCCACACTTGCTCTATTGTCTCATTTTTAAGTAAATGTTGTAGGTTAAGCCACCCAATTATTTAATATCCACAAATAACAGTTCTTTTCAGATTTCAAACCTGCGACTTTCTATAAGGAAAAGCATTACCTTTTGCCACTAAATCAATTGTTGGTTCTCAGTACTCTGTCGTCTCATTGGTCAAATGTTAGGTTTTTTAATAATGAAGGAGCAGGTCAATAGCGTTTGTGTTTTGTTCCTTCATGAAAGGATGCATTCTTCACACACGATGCATTTTTTAAACATCAGATATATACGTGAGTAGTAGTCTGGTAATTCAAACATTACGTGAAAATATAGCTATGATATTAATTAATAACTGAATAAATATACAAAATCAACACATAGGTTATTTGAAGAATATAGATTATTTTGCATCATATTGATAGCAAGTATATCAGAGTAACATAGATTGAGTGAAGAAGAAACATAGTATTTTGCTAACAAGTTACAGTACTACAGAATTGCAGACTACTATCGGGTAAAAACTGAATCTGCTAACAGATTTCCTACCGCTAGAGAGCAACACAATAGAAGATCATCAATTTCTTTTATCAGCTCTATGCCGACAGAATATAAACATTATTCTATCGGTAGGGAACCCATTACCGAGAGAAGGAATTTTACAATTTCTATCGGTAAGGGTACCATACCAATAGAAGGAATTTTACAATTACTATCGGTAAGGGTACCATACCGATAGATGTGAGATTCTCTTCTTCAACCGCTCGTATGTTTAGTACTGATAGGGAAAGCCTTTTTTGTAAACATAATTTAATTGATATTATTGACTAGCCCCCTAATTTGGTAGTCATAATAACCAAAACAGTGCATAAATAATTTAACATGCAATACTCTTTCCAATTAAGCAACATAAATTTAAAAAAATAATCATAAACTTAAGCAAGACACGTCAATTAAGAAAGAGTATAAATATTTATCTTACAATATAGGTTTAACATGAAAATCATGAAAGCTAGAGTAGTAGTAACAATAGGATCCCATACAAATCACTGATAACAATCCAAAATGAGATTACTTTTCTTATCCAAGCACATTTTAATCATCATCAGATGGTACAAAATACCATACATGCTCCCCCCTCCTATAATATGGTAATCTGCAAGGTTCAATTCTGTCAGTAGCATGAGTGAAAGAGACATGTTACTAATTAATTGATGTAATACTCGAGTGTTTATTAAGCAATATTCAAGTGTGAGTTATAAACTGAAGGTACAAAATAAAACTTTATAAGGAAGATTATAGGTAGTACCAGAGGTGCCCTTCATGTCTCGTCAAGCGAGTAAATAACGCCTGGCCCTATCATCTATAGGAGGGTCCTCATTTGGTGTGCATTATGTAAATAACAAAATAAGCAAGTGCATGTGCACTAATGTGATACTGAAGGATATATTAAGCAATTTTGCAGTTTTGCACTAAGGATATATTAAGCAATTTTGCACTAAGGGTCCTCATTTGCCGTTTGAATCCATTACCATTTGTTTGCTTAGGAACATGTTTAGCCCTCCAGTTTAAATAATTTGTGAATACAACAATTTTGCAGTTTAAATAATTTAAGTAGCTGTACTGCTTTACCTCAAATTGGAATAACATAAGAATAAAACTCTCAATAACAACGATATTTTTCTAAAATTGCAACAAAATGAATATTGTCTTTACCCTTATCATCAGTTCATAAAACAGCTGTTAGCTCAGACTTGTCTTCGTCAAATGCCATGTTAACTCAATAAGCAATAGCCTAACATTTGAATGATTGAAATGTCAGTAATAAAACTTACATAGCAACCCTAAATAGTTGCATTGTTTCAGATAAAAAAAGCACAAAAATGATGGAGCACCAAAGACCTAAACACCAAAAACCCTAAGTTATAAAAAGATATATACCTGCATCTGGGAAGCGCTGGCAAGATAGAGGTTCAAAAGGTGTAAATTACGGAGGTGCTCAGTGTGACACCTAAATTAGTCTGAGGGCAAACTAGGCGGAGGGAGCAGAGGTGCTTTAGGTCAAGTTAGGCGAGAGTGAGAGAGAGTGAGAGATGGAGAGATAGAGGTGCTCTGAGTGATGGGGAGAGAGAGGTGTTCCTCACAAAGATCTCGCAAGAAAGAGAGAGAGAGAGAGAGGGAAGTGAAGAGGCATGAATTTGAAGGGTTTGTTTTGATAGTGAAGCTAGAGACGTGTGTATTTCTAGAGTTTAAACATTGGAAATTAGGAGATGGATATGTTAATTAGTAAAAAATTAGGTTAAGTACCTCACCTATTGTATCGGTAGTTATATAGAACCATTATAATATATATCCGTTCTTAGTGGTGTACTAGTCAGAACCGTACCGATACAAGTCTGACATTATGTATTTGTTGATTGTTATCATGAACATGTTGTATATATAGAAAGAACGCATTATTTACAATATTAAACTTATATTATTTCATTTTTACAACATGCATGTTTTAGATTCTTTTGAGTTGAGTGACTTTCTCCATGATTGATATTTAGAAATCCGTAATTCAACATGTACAACATTTAAACAATTGTAATTCAACAAATAATCAACATAAATAACATACACAAATTTATATATATATATATATAGAGAGAGAGAGAGAGAGAGAGTACGACTAATGTTATAATATTATAATTTCAGTCTAAGTTATAACAAGTCAGTTTTTGCGATTTCAAAGTCCAAACAGTAGATTTGAACCGCTCAACATGATCTCCATGTTAGAATGGGCTTGGAGACAAAATTTTATATTTTTTTAGATAGGCATGAAATCACTGTTTTCAGATAATTCTGGACCATTCAAAACATTGATTTTGTACCTATCTAAAAAAATAGCAAAAAAATTCCAAAAAATATAAAATTTGGTATACAAGTCCATTTTAATATGGAGATCATGGTGAGCAGTTATAAAATACTGGCTCATTATAACTTAGTATGAAATTATAACGTTATGATATTTGCCGGACTAAAATTTGTTCCCCAAGGCAATAATCCAAGATATGACACATGTGTACTGCAAATTGTTCAAGTTATCTTCATGAGTACAAGAAAAAATAAACACTAAACCCTACACCCTAATACACTAAACCCTAAAACCTAAATCCAAGAAAAAATTACGGTAATTACACGATAAAATTTGATTTAAATATAAATTATACGATTGAGATTTCTCAAGTTATCTTCAATTGTATATTAGGCAAAGTGTTCAAATATTTAGAAAATAAGTTTAAATTTTTTTGTTAATTTTTTTCAAAAATTATATTATTTTATATATTTTTCAGATTTATATTTCAGAAATTCATTGGCCGAAAATTAGCTCCTATTTAAAGATCAAATATAGTGTTCGAATCCTCATTTAGATTTCAAATTTAGAATATTAATAAAAATAAAAGGCAATAACTCATGACAACATATCCTCTTACAAATAGTGCACGCATAATAAAGAAAAAATAATGGCAATATTAGCATTTACCATTTATATATCAAAAGTATATACACCGAACCTAACTTTAGCATATTTAACATTTTTCTTGCTCTATAAATTATCTAAATCCTAATATCAACCATAGTGTACGGACGTGCTCTTATTTTCTCATTCTCCTTCTCATTTTTTACTTCTATTTTCATTTTCATTACTTTTTATTTTTCTCATTTTCATTTTCATTATTTTTCATTTTTCTCATTTTCATTTTTATAGTAAATAAAATGAGAGAATATGGCAACGAAGGCAAGTACGATCGTGTGAAAATAAAGAAAGAAGCCATTTCGATGGTTAATACGGGCTAAGCTCCCTTTTTTCGTCTTGGAATGTACTACAAGAATCTGGAGGTATCTGTGAGGGTAAAAAATAATAATTGCCGAGGATAAGCTGATAAAAATTATTATTTCCGAGGGTATCACTATTACTCCCAAAAATATTCACTACCGATGCAATTAAGCACTTTTAGCCTCACAGATACTCACATATTCTTGTAACCCCACGAAAAGGACAATGCATACACATTAGCAAATGATCGATAATTTAGGATCAACGAAATGTTTCGTTTATGTTTGAATTTATTTAGTTCGCTAATTTATAATATACGATGAGAGTTAATTCTCTAAACATTTTAGGTACGTATATTATCCTTTAATCTTTTATCCGTCTAATTTATAGTTTTGTTCTCAGATAATTTATGAATTATACATATCTCCTGGCATTTAAAAGAAAATTTGTGTTTAATATATATGCTTAAAGTGTAATTAATGTATTTTTTTCTTATTGAGTAAAGGTTGGAGGTCAAATCACTCTAGTATTTCGTATCCACAAATTAATGATTCCTTCAATAGAATTTCAAATCTGCGGCTTTCCACACAAAGAACATTGTTTTTGCTATTATACCAAAAACTGATTCGTAGTTAAATGTAATTTTTAAATGGATGTAACACTTTTGTGTTCCTCTGTGTAATATCATGTGTGACTTATTGTTACCACTATATACATTGAGTACGTATTTCAATAAATAATTATATGTGCTCAAAATTGTTTGTGCCATATTTTTTTTTAGCAATTATTGCATGTCAAATTTTATTTTTTTCATGTAAGAAAAAAATAGTAGTATTTTTTTCATATTCATTAAGTTAACATTTAGTAGTCTATTTTTTAGATAAAGATGAGGCCTCTGAACTTCAAATATTTACAAAAATTCTTTAATTGAGTTTCAAATTTACTACTAAAGGCTAGTTCTTCGGAGATCATTCAGTTAATTTTCTTTTTTTTTCTAAGAATATGTGCACCATCATTTAATATTTTATCCCTTTTATTTTTTTTGTTCTCATCAGATAATTAATTTATGAATCATGCATATATATCTCCTTGGATCTAAATTTAAGGAATGTGTTTTAATATATATCTGAGGTATAATGTAATTTTATTTCTGAGATAAATCAAATTGTTCTGGATTATGCGAGCCCTAGGTCAAACTAATTAATCCGTACATCCATTCAGGAAAAGTATAAAGAAATGCTTTAATAAGTTGTAGTAATAATAATAATTCTAGCTTATATCTAAGTTTTATGGTACATTATATAATTTACATGATATTTGAAGAGTATCGTCTAAATCACAAATTAAAATAACAAATATGTTATTAATTATTTACATATAATTTTATTAAATTTGAGTCAATTTAAAATTTAAATAATATTCATCTTAAAATCATTGGTATTTTATTGTTAAAGTTTTAAAATGTTTGATGAATAGTTAAGTTTATTCAAACAAACCTAACTTTAAAACATACACGTGCTTAATGAAATAAAAAAATATATTTTCAGTTTTTAATTGAATAATTTTTTTTAGAATGAATAATAGGTGTACCTTGACTAGAACTACCTAGTAATAATGGTGCCAGCTAGTATAATATCGGTGTCATATATATGACACCAATTTCAAAACTTATTGGATAGACTTCAAACGACTAATCCAAACCGTTCAAACTGATGTACTTTATGAGTGATGCGTTTACATGCAAAAAAAATTCGAGTTATTTTATCAAGTCAAGCGGTAAAAAAGGTTGAATAATGAATGCATTAAAATTAACTTCAAAACTCTCACATTTCCGCTTGACTTGATACTAAATAAGTTTGAATTAAAAACTATAAATTTTGCATGTAAATGCACAACTAATGAAATAGATCGGTTTGAATGGTTTGGATTCACCGTTTGAAGTCGATTCGATAGGTTTTAGAGTGGGTGTTATATAGACTGAAATGACACTGATGTCAAGCCACACTCGGTAATAATTATAAGGCAAAGTGACAAAGCAGAAGCTAGCTTATTTAGTACTATTCGGTCATTCAGCATTGCTTCTATATATCTCTGCATAATTGTAAGTAATCATAAATAAATAGTCTTTTATTTACTTAGCATCAATAAATGTTGTAAAAAATAAGGGAACATAATAGTGAGTGAATCCATATTAAGGGATGAAGTATTGAAGTGCAAGGTGAATTCATATCACCTAAGGTACTGTCTGATCAGAATCCACAAGAATATTAAGAAGGCCCCATGCAATCTATCTCAGACTGAACTGATCTGAATTTTTATCCGACGATTCGGATCTAAACAAAAATATTCCTGTTAGCTCAAAGGATGTGGACTCTAGAAGGGTTGGGGTTGCTGTTAGAAAAGTATTTTAGATGTCAATCTATCATGTGAGTCGAAATTACATGTATATCCACTTTATCCATTTGCTTTAGTATTCTTTTTGTTATTTATGGAAGTTGCAGTTTTAGTAAACTAATTTGGGGACTATCTAAAGAAAGGTGCGATTGAGATCTCTATATATTTTTAAACATTGGCATGCATTAGTGCAAACCCTAAGTTTCTGTAATCAACCTTTGGAAGAGAAGAGAGAAGAAGAGAAGAAGAGAACAAGAGAACAAGAGAAGAGGGAATTCTTGGAGTTTAGAAGGGGCTGCCAAACACACCAATTTGCGGAGTTCCAACTATTCGTGTGGATATTAGTAGAGGCGTCGTGGTGATTATTATGACGATCTTCTCGAGGAAGGCCTCATGCGAGTAATCATCAGACATGAGATGCTCTATCACTGTGCTGCTTCTCGATGCTATCAGTGGTAAAATTTTATCTCAGATCTAATTTACACATGGAACTTGTTTCTGATAGTAACTAATTTTTACTATATATTGAAATTCTAAAACCTATATGAATTATCAATAGTGATATATATGTTATATATAATGAGCCCATTCGGCAAGCATCTTTGGCTTAAGTTTTAACTTACACTAAGAAGAACCATTCGGCAATAAAGTTGAAAAAGTAATTTTCTTAAGAAAGCCTTTTAGGTGAGAAAAGTGTTGAAGCCATGTAGAACCATGATTATAGAACTTGGACAAGGTTAAAAATGTTGGCAAAAGGTAGGCTAAGAAAGTGATATTAAGCTTTATAAACAGTACTGCTATAAAAAGAGCTCTCCTAATGGATACCCAACCTTTAGAGACCAACATGATAGAAGAAAGAAGTATTCTGCTAGCGGTTCCATATTGTCAGTAGAGTAACTATCTTTTATCGGTACTAAATACATTACCGATAGGATAACCACCCTTCGTCTATAAGTAATGTATTATGTACCATAATTAATAAGATGATTTTTTTTAAAATAGCAATTTATATATAATTGGCTAGCCCACCCCCATAATAGTGAAACAAATTTAGATACATAAATGAACACACAACATCAAAACAAATTTTACTATTTTACTATTTACAATATCACAAATATATATATATATATATATATATATATATATATATATATTACTATGTGTGTGTGCATAGAGTCCAGCTAACGCATTTTCTCTAGTATTTCAACAATATGCTTCTGGCCTCAAAAATCTATTGAATCGACTTTGAACGACAAGTCCAAACCGTTCAAACCGATCTCCTTAATTAGAACTTCGTTTTCATATAACTTTTTTTTAATTTTCTAATTTATTTACTATCAAGTCAAGCGGTCATTAATAAAATAATGCATTAAAATACACACAAAATCTTTCATATTTTGACCGCTTGACTTGATAGTAAATAAATTCACAAATTGAAATTTTTTATATGGAGACGATGCTCTCATTAAGGAGATCAGTTTGAATGGCTTGGATTTATTGTTTGAAACCGATTTGATAAATTTTGAAGCCCGAAAACATATTATTTAAATACTAGAGGAACCACATTAGCCTGACTCTGTCTCTCTCTCTAAGATATAAGCAGGAAGTAAACCAATCTCTTCATTTTCAAAAGCAATATATATATATATAGAGAGAGAGAGCAAGATTGGCTAATATCAAAACAATTGTTTTGGAGCCGTGGTGCAACCAATTGGTTTTCCGATTTTCAAAGATGAACAGTCGATCCAAACTATTAGATGTGATCTCTATATGAAAATTTGCTTGGAGACCAAATTTTACATTTTTGGAAGTTTTTTACTATTTATTAAACTAATTTTAAAATTGTTGATTTTAATAAACAGTGAAAAACTTCTAGATCATTGAAAACAGTGATTTCAAAATTGGCTTAATAAATAGTAAAAAAATTCCAAAAAATATAAATTTGATCTTCAAGCACATTTTATTATAGGAACAAATAGCGATTTCAACTTTTTGGATTTTCAAAATGTAAAAACCGAAGTATTTGTTCCAAGATCTAGAAACAAACATTTTGATATTAGCGATTATATATATATATATAGCAAAAGGCATGTTTTACATCACGCTCATCATTCATCTCATCTTGAAAATTGATCTCAGGCACAGGCCGTTTAGATGCCATTAACCTAACCTAATAAACTTACTAGCTAGGATCTGCTTCGTTCTTTGATTATCAAGAATTGCCAATGACTTCACACTATACTACCACACCCTTAGAAGGAGCTAAATTTACTGGAATTTGCTTCCAAATTAAGTACCACGGGTGGTCGATCACATAGACAATCCAATCAAAACCCTAGCTAGGTTGGTCTCATGATCCATAAGAACAAGAAAAAGTGTCAAAATTAATAGAACAACTCAAGAACACAAGACTCCCATGAATCTCCCTTCCCTCCCTTATTTTTATTTCCTTTCTTTCTTAATTGTTTTACACGGCTGTCGCATTCTCTTTTTATCAACATATCTTTAGTAAATCAATTACATGTGTTAAACATAGAATACACAATCTAATATTAGAAGGAAATCAACTATTATCTATATATGAAATAATATATATGCTGTGCATATCCATCTTTCTTTCTTCACATCTTCTTTCCTTCTTCGGCTAGGTATGGATCCTAGCATATCTTGTTTGCCAAATCTTTAGCTGCCGAATGTATTCTCAACACTCCCCCTCACGAAGGCAAGTAAATATCCACCATTCCGATCTTCTCTAGCATTTCTTCGGAAGGTTTAGTTGCCACTGCCTTAGTTACGATATCAGCTACCTGTTCTGTGGATCTAACAAACGGTAGAGATATAATTTTAGAATCAAATAAAATATCGGTCTACCTCTATGTGTTTTGTCCTGTCGTGCTGTACTAGATTGTGCGAAATGTCTATGGCAGCCTTGTTATCACAATACAATCTCATTTCATCTTCGTATTCCTAACTCCTAATTGAGTTAGGAATTTGTGAGCTACTATGGTTGAGAAAGTTGATTACTGAGTTAGGAGTGGAATACGAAGATGAAATGAGATTGTACTGTGATAACAAGGCTGCCATAGACATCTCGCACAATCCAGTACAGCACGACATGACAAAACACATAGAGGTAGATCGACATTTTATTAAAGGAAAACTTGATTCTAAAATTATATCTCTACCGTTTGTTAGATCCACAGAACAGGTAGCTGATATCTTAACTAAGGCAGTGGCAATTAACCTTTCGAAGAAATGCTAGAGAAGATCGGAATAGTGGATATTTACTTGCCTTCATGAGGGTGAGTGTTGAGAATACTCTCGGCAACTAAAGATTGGAAATCAAACAAGATATGCTAGGATCCATATCTAGCCGAAGAAGGAAAGAAGATGTGAAGAAAAGAAGATGGATATGCACATCATATATATTATTTCATATATAGAGAATAGTTGATTTCCTTCTAATATTACATTGTACATTCTATGTTTAACACATGTAATTGATTTACTAAAGATACCAAGTTATGTTGATAAAAAGGGAATGCGACAGCCGTTTAAAACAATTAAGAAAGAAAAGAAATAAAAATAAGGGAGGGAAGGGAGATTCATGGGATTCTTGTGTTCTTGAGTTGTTCTTTTAATTTTGACAAAAAGTAGAGCTAGTGGCGCTGAAACTCTATGAGTGAGAGAGAAGTAAAAGGAGCAAGAAGAGAATAGATAAATAAATTGGGAGAAGACATAGATGAGAGAGAAATTTATTTGATTTGAACGGGAAGGAGGTGAAAATTAAAGACATGGAACATGAAAAGACGCCAGAAGACACTATATTCTATTAGCGCAAAACCAAAAACCGATAGATGACAGAAGAAGTCGGTAAACACACAACTCGATGCCTTTCTAGAATATCAACTCGATACATCACTCACGGAGTACATGAATTTCAACGATTTGTATTCGTAGTTCGAACAATCCGATAGCCTTTTGAAGGTGTGCTCACCAACCCCTCTTGGTGAGCACATCACACCCTGGTTTTGCTTAAATGATTTTGGACCTTGAGGCCTTGAGTTGGGGAATATGAGATGCCCCCTTAACAATCAAGATGCCAAAAGACTTTCAAAACATTTAATTTGTTTTTGAAAAATGCAAAATATGTCAAACAAATACTTGAGGAGGACAATAATTAATACTAACAAGATTGGCATTATTCTTGGATCTATTTAGTTGTTTCAGGTAAGGATTATTATTTGAAATTATAATCGTAAAACCTATCCGAATTAACAACACTTGCAAGTTTTGATTTTCCAAAAATAAATACATAAATGAATACCAATTTTAAAGATTAAAATAAAAAGACTACTTAAATTCTGATCTACTTTATAAATTAGCATCCGAACTCCTTGGGTGTTATTTTAAAAACTGGAACCTATTAAACTTAATTAATATAACAAATAAGCATGATTTATCACCAACCAATCACACATAATATAAGCAAACAAAACCCAATAACGAATGAACTAAATAAATATACTAACATTTATTCCTTTATTATTAGTCTTAACCAAGATGAAAACTAAATAAATAAGCAAACTCACAAAGCTAAAATAAGAAATCTGTATATGTAGTACCAGAAATTAATGAAACAAAATAAATCAAATGGACCAGCAAAAAAAGGTAGAGCAAATGATATCATGCTCTCCCTCCCTAGAATTGGAGCTAGCAAGACCTTCACATGGGAATGCATGATCAATTGCATGAGGCATGCCTTCTTCAGGTATTAGCTAGTTTACTCGCTGCTAAAATTATCAATTTAATATATCAAATTTATTATAAAAATAAACGAACTATTTTCATCCACCACAAATTTGGTTTAGAAATATTATTCTTGTACACCACGCCCCCCCTCCAAAACCATGGAGATATCATGGTATCAGCACACTATTTATTCGAAAAAAAAAAAGTTGAAGAAAAGCTGACATGTAAGTTAGAAGCCAGCAGAGGTCCATTCTTGGAAGTTGGAGTCGTGGACATTCTCTTCGTGGAATAAGGCATTTTGTTCAAATAAGTTGTCAACAAAATCATTGCTTTCGTTGCTAGATCCTTCGGGAAGGTGGAGATCCGCCCGTCCAAGAAAGGTCTCGCTCATGTTACTCCATACCTCCTGACCTTGGCACGTGAATTGAGTTCCGGCCATGTTTCCATTTCCATTTGCACCTCCCTCATTTTGTAGTATCTCGTTTGTCTCGCCACTTTCCATGCAAACTGTGGTCTCTCTAAGAAAAATTATTCATGGAAAATATTCTTTATTTTGTTCTTGTTAGTTTGCTTCATTCGATATATATACTACAAGAATATGTTTTATGCACATAAAGGATCGATGTCTAATTTGAATCAAATTCATCATCTTACGTAGGTGGCATTGAATCAGTCGGTTCATCAATAAATGTCTGCGAAGTCCCACCCATTTGAGCCCAAGCGATGTCTTGTGTGGGGTCATTCATCGGAACCTCATGATATCCAATGCCAAAGTCAGAGGGATCCCTGGTGCCGTCGTACGATATCACAACCAAATATCAGTAATTATTCAAAATTGACTATATATCAAATTTGCAGATAAGGATCAAACCTAAAAGGACAGCATAGCAATGTACATACATATAAATGCTTAAAAGAGTAGATTTTATAAACTCACATATTAGGTAGCATAGAATTAGCTGGAAGCATAATCTGCTGACCATCAAGCATAGTGTACCAAAAGGCCCCATTTTGTTGAATGGGTTGGTTCATTACATTCTGATAATTACGAATAAAAATAATTTTCTTACAAAATAATTCATCATCGCATAAATATAAAAAAAAAAATTAAGGAACATTAACTAAAGGTATATTGTTTAGTTATATATATATTCCATTTGATCCATCATCCTATTTTTTATTGCTTACTAAGTATGAGATTAGGAAACAACAATGGAGGATATTAAATCCCCAAATAGTAGCAATACTAATAGTAGCTCATATTTAACCAAACTTGAAGAAGTGTATTGTACCTCCCCATTATAGTGTAGCTCCATAAGGTTCTTCGCACAATTTTCCTAATAATAAAAAAAGATTAATCAATTAATGTAAAAGAAAAAAATTCCAAAAAAGAAAATCCTCAAAAAAAAAAATATCATAATTGGAGGATATTTTATAAAATAAAAATTATTCAAAAAAATTGTAAACCTTTGAAACTCGATTATGAGTAATTAAATTGCTGATGCAATGCTCCAGTTCCACTAACATATTTATGTCTTCAATGTTGTCAATATTTTCGACTTCCCTGAAAATTACAAAAATAGTGCCAATCTTGTTAGTATTTTACTTTTATGTCCCAAATATTTTTTTTGGAGAATTGATTGTACGCATTGTCATTCATTGTTCCATATAAAACTTTACTGAACCAACTTAATTAAAATCAGTTTCTAGCTACATAATAAAACTTAACAATTTAGAAAAAGCTTATATTATTACGCAAGGGGACCCAAAAACTCTAGAGCTTGAGATATTTGGTCTCTATATGCAATTATTCTTTGCTTCATTTCCTGCAACAAAAAAAACGTCATTTGCATCCTGAAGAAACTCAAAATATCTTAAAGCATGTATATATGGGCATAATTTATATACATTTAACTACCTTTCTATCATATTATTTTCAAATGATTGAACTTGTGCTAATTAGCTTTATTTTGCACATGGAACAATGAAAAATGTAGTCTCCATGCCGAAATAATGAGTAACCTAAATGTTAAACTATTATATATATATATATATATAGAGTCCGGCTATGCTTTTAGTAACATTTCAGCCCATATGCTTCCAATCAAAAATCTATTTGATCAACTTCAAATGAAAAATCCAATCTGTTCAAATCCTTCTTCTAGAGAGCGTCATATACATATAAATTTTTTTAATTTTTGAATTCATTTAGTATCAAGTGAAGCAGTCAAAATTGAAGATTTGTGCACATATTGATGCATTTTTGGTATGTCAAAAAAGACCATCTTTCAAAAATCATAAAAAATAGTAAAAATTGGTATTCTACAAGTTTAATATAAAACCAATTTAATGAGCTACTTAATTCGACATTTCGAATTTAAAATTTTAAAATTTGACCCATAAGCATTTCGACCGAAGTGCTTACAAAAGCATATTAGCCATAATATATATATATATATAAGAATTATTTGCTATGTGCTTCCTTGATATCTGACATCTTCAAAAAATTACCTCAACTGAGTGGGAGCTGCAATGGGAAGAAAAAAAATATATCAATAATAATCAAATAAAAATGCACTATAACATCTTGAAATATAAAAATGTATAACATAGTAATGAATAGTTGGATAAAAGAAAAATAAACCAGACCCTTGATCAGCTAATTGCTCAATGTTAACCTCGTGTTCAACTTTCTTGAATGTTTTCTTCAAAGCCTGTTAAGTTCAATGAACTTAGATTGACACTTCGACATCAGCAATTACACTAACCAACTGGTTGGCAAGTAAAAATGTGAAGTCATAAATAAAGAAAATTTTCTAGTGTACCCATATAAATGTTTCTTGCAAAATCAGAATTTGAGGTTATTAGAATGACACATGCTATTTGGAAGAGATGAGGGTATATTTGTCAATTTCATTTTTAAATGAGTAAATAAATTGTTAAATGAATAAAAAGAGATAAAATAAATTTTATTATGTTTTTATGGGGATATAGGATATTATGATGTTTTGATGTGGATATTACTATTTTAGAAGTTTATATGGGTACACTAGAAATTTTCCCAATAAGTAAATAACACAGCCCGTAATGCTAATCTTTTCCATTGCTTTTAATGAACCTTTGTTAATAATGAAATGGATGTTATATTTATGATTTGTAACCGCAATCCTCCGAATATATATTTTTGAAATGAGCCCAAACTATATTATTATAATTATTATTTGCTATATTTGATGTATACTTATAAATTGAGCCTGCAGCATATATACAATTTTGTAAATTATACTAGTCACGGTATAAGAAGAACAAGCACCTGTACCAGTGTGTACCAAATTGTTTTTCTTAGGAGTATCAACACTAATACCTCCTAGTACATAACCCATATACAGAAAAAAAAAAAAGGACTAGTGTAGTTAAAACTTACCTCAAGGCTTTCCTGTTTTCTGCCCAATTGAAAGATAAAAAGAAAGAGCTTCAGTCAGGAAAAGTATAGGAAAAATAATTTTGAAAATATAAACAATTTAAAAGCTATATACCTTTTGTTCCTTTCCTGTGGACTCAGCCCCCCATATTTTTGAATGACATCTTCAAATTTACTAAACAATGAAAAAAAAATGAAGATTATGTGTCACCAATTTTTTTTTGCAAGAATTGGACATTTCATGGCTCGGAGAATTGGCCAATTCTCAGTGACTCGGCTGAGCCACACCGGAATTTTTTGGGTCCGATCCCATTTATCGAGCGAGTTACACGGCAAGCACTTTTTCAGTGAAGAATCGTGTGAAATGGGTTGACTTGGCCGATTCTTGAAGTTGTGACTTAGAAGCAACTAAAGTGAGAAGTTTACTCCGAATTTCAAGATTATTTAGGTGCTCCATATTTAATTTTATTACAATAATCAGTAGTTATCTTCTTTGCTGGTTATTTGAATGCTTGTAATAGATTACATTAGTGTATTATTTGAGTGTAATTTTTTGTCCCAAGCCAGTATAAAGGAGGAGGGTCGTGACAGGCGTGGCAAACCAACGATAGACCAATGGTCGAAAAACAACCATTCTCTCATGAAATTAAACCAATAGATATGATTATGATTGGGTTTGATTTCTAGCCTACCCCAACTTGTTTTGGACTAAAGACTTGGTTGTTGTTGTTGTTTTTGTAATACAAAACAAGCATCTGCAGAAAAAAAAAATCCGAGTTTCCAATCCTGTTCGGCCAATTCTCACAAATTGTTCAATTTTACGGTCAACTTAGCACTTCTGATTTCGATTCCGATCATGGTTTTCAGAGCCATGGTCATTTGAAAACCTTTGGTTTTTACAAGATGCAAATTTTTGAAAGGGGTAGGGTACCTCTTTTCTCCCAAGCAAAGTGAAGGTTTTCCTGTTGGGGAAAAAATGAGGAGCAGCACATCCACATCGCACAAAATCGACAATTCTCTCGCCTTTTTAATGATACCAGCTCGCCTTTTCGAATACGTCACTTGTCGCCCGCTATTTGTGTCCAATTTCTGAATCTTTAACTTGTTTCTCCCCATTTTCTGTTCACCTTTTAAGAAAAATATGAGAATATATATAATTCGCAATAACAAAAGCCGTTAAGCTAAGAGGGAATTCATTGATCTACTGATGTAATTAATATGCCAAATAAAAAAATGGAACGTAAATTTCTTGTGAGGTAACTCTGATTTATTCCAAATCTAGATTCAGGCCCGGTTCTCAACTTAGATTTATTTCTCCAAAGCCATTGTATGTTTTTCGAGGTTTTATTATTCCTGTCACAGTTTTTGTCCAATAAAATGATGGAATTACAGCAAATTAGAGAGATAATTCAAATTTCAGTGACATGATACAAAATAGTTCTTGGAGAAAGAAGATAAATGATCTCCTGCAAAATCTACCAAATAGGAGGAATATAATTACTGTCAAAAAGTTTCATCACTAAATAAGCGAGTGGATCAATTTGCTTTGGTAATAAACTTGATTTCATGAAGTAGGTTTAAAATTAGGACAGATCTTATAAACTAGCAATAATTAAGATTAATTAGAGGATGATATCAATATTGCAGAAGAAAATGAAGTAAACAAGAAATTAAAATACCGAACAAGAGAAACTGAGATGAAAATTATCTTGATAGTAAAGAAAATGATTGAACTCTTATGAATTAATAACCCATTTAAGAAGTAGAGAATGGGGAGAGAAAAAACCTAATTAATTAATTCATTACATGACTCTTCTTGATAACTGAACTCACCTGTGTCAAGCAAAGCAATCAAATGGGATAGTAAATACAGCTCATAGAGGAGAGAGAAAGAGAGAGAGAGAGAGAGAGAAAAGGGTCAAAATCAAATACTAGCTAAAAATAGAGAAAGAGAGATGAAGAGCCGAGGCACTCGGAACTGATAAGGTTTGCCACAGTTTTCAGGTGAAATATCGCACGGCCAGGCCCCACATTTCAGTGGGTCAAGTGATGTACAGATCTTTGGTACTATATCGCGCTGAATAAGGCACAAAAGAGGGCTGCTTTTAAACTTCATATTCTTAATTTTAATTTTGAGAGCAGAGAGAATATTTTTGTTTGTTATATCCTTTTTACCCCTAATTATTCCTCAATAATGACCAGCTATTGAAAAAAGAAATTAATTAACCGATGCACTATATCTCTGTTGGCTTCAATTATTTTCAGCACTAATTTTTTAATTTTTAGAGCAAACATAAACTTTTCATGGATTACATCAAAATTACCCTTAATTAATACTCAAATGTAAATATGACATATATTCTTTATAATATAATTTCAAATAGTCGGACTTTTATTTAAATTGAATTTTTGTTTCTTTGTGTTGTCGCATATTATCTTTCTTTTTATTTTTAATATGTCCGTAGGTACATTTTACTTATAAAAATTCAGATAAGCTGAGTAAAAAAAATTAAAAAATTGACCTTGACTAAATAAGCTTCATATTCTATATCTAGAGAATTACCAGTAAAATATTTGAACTACTCAAATTAGAAAAGAAAAAATTCTAACTTATTAGCTTTGATATTTAACATGTAGTTCTAGCTTATTTGCTTTGATATTTAACATGTAGTTCTAGCTTATTCTAGCTTATTTACTTTGATAACGTTGAATGATCTCTCTTTGAACTGTTAGTCGATGATAGAATTGAATTAACTAGCAACTTTTGAACTGCTTGACATGTATAGAATGATGTATGAACTTTTGAACTGTTTGACATGTATAGAATGATATATGTTATAAAATTGTTGAAGGTCGAATGTACTCTGTGTTGTAATCCGAAACAATTATTGTTTATTGTTTCTTTATATTTATTGATTTCTGAAATGTTTGATGCCAAAGCAAAGATTACATCGTGCTAAACTTTATAGTTTGATTACTAAATAATTTGTTGAATTTTAAATTAACATTCCCCTTTTTACTTTTAAACTATGCAAGATTGGTTGCTAGTCAATATTCGAAACTGTCAGACCTTAAAAAACATAAAAAGCTTTGGGTACTCTCTCTCTCTCTCTCTCTTTCTCTAACTTTCCCCTGATTTTTTACTTTTTATCTCATTTTCCTTATTTACTTTAGCCTGACTTGTTGTGTTACTTGAATGTACATGTTCTCTAAAATAGATGGAAATTCATGATCATGAAAGCACTGAGGAGATCGAATGTGGCATCACTCCAAGAGTGTACGTCAAGTTTTCTCCTTGGTGCATGGTATATTTTTTTTTTTGGGGTGAATCACATTGTCAAGAAGGATGCAGATTCATAATTTACATGCTTAGATTCAGTTCATGAGAATCAAAACAGTGCTATAATTTGCAGGGAAATGCAGGCTTTTAAGTATCAAAGTCCACGAAGCTGGCTGCATATTCTACAGAAAAAAATAACTTTTAGTTTTATTTTGCCTTTAAAAAGATCACATTTTTCATATAAATGGGGATCTCTTCTCCTTTTGGAATATATTTCATAGATTTCACAGAGCGACAAATCATCTACAATATTTTCAAAATTAGAAATATCGATAAATATCAAACATATCACAGCACTCAATTCATAAGCTTATTTTTGATAAAAAAAAATCATTAGCTTACTTCAATAGTCCTATTTTAAGTATTGAACGAATGACCAGGGTATCTCATAAAACTACAGCTGCAGCTGAAACTTCAAATGACCTTTACCAAGGGGTAAAAAAAAACCACAATATTTCATCAGAATCATTAATTGCATCTTCAACATGAACAACTTCTCTCGTTCCAGATGCACAAACAACAGAAGTACAAAAATTGAATTGTTATATCTTCATTTCTCATGCAGGCACATCAAATTATTTATCCATCCCATTACAACCAGACGCCTGAACGTCAGTGAATACCATACGAATGATCAAAGCTAACAACAGCTACAAATCTTTTCTTTAATCATGCTGACAAGGCAATTACGGGTAGGCCAACCACTCCATCATTTTCTCTTCAACAGCACACTGACAAGGGGTCGTGACACTTTCATCCCCCCCCCCCCCCCCCCCCCCCCCCCCCCCCCACAGTTGGAGTACACCACAAACTCTCCCAACTCCCGACCCGAATGCCAAATAATTACCTTCAGCCGTGACGCCTTCTCTAATATTTCATTGTGTATAACTGAATCCTGGTACCCAGAAATATCGAGGTATTTTAACCCGGGCAATTCTTCAAGAAATGCAAGTATTTCCCGTCTTGAAGGCCTAATCAGAATCTCTAGCTTTCTCAAGTTGGGTAGATAATAGAAAATGATCATGGCATGGTGATGCTCTATGGCCAAATAACTTGAACTCGGTCAGATAAGGTCAATGTTTTTGTAGAAGAAAAAGTATATTAACCGATTGACCGAAATATTGATCGATTGAGGCTTGTTAGGGATTCAAATTTTGGTAGTGCAATAAAGAACTCATCTCCTTAGATCTCAGGATTTTGGAGGCTTAGGTAGTTTAAATTTAGAAGCTTGAATTAACAATGAGATAAAATAATAAGGGACTTTTACTACTGATGAATATATAAGCAATCTGACCATTTTTATACATGTATCTGCACATTTTACTACTTAAATAGCAGTTTAATATTTTTCATTCTGATATGCGTTTTCTCCTTTAAGATACTGCCTTTTTGACTTTTGTATAAAATTTGAAATCACTTCACAGTTTCCTCTGTAACACTCATCAGGCTGCTAACTATGTTAAAAAAAAATCATATAAAACAACACCTAAATTGAGTACAGATTTGGGATTTTGTTATTTCTAATCAAGAGTTCCTATTCTATGGTTTTAAGATTCAAATACTCCGTGTACATCAGTATCAAATTGATAAGGCAACTTTATATTAGGCAGATAATGGTTCCCTACTAGACTAAGAAAACTATCTAAAAGAGAAACTAGAACTTGAAAGATGAATTTTGACGGTATGAATTTTGACGGCACAATAGATACAAACACGGTATGAATTTTGACAGCACAACCTTACTACAAGTACTACATAGTTCATAATCTTGAATTGCATATTGAGTTGATTATTTCAAATTTCATTTAAAAATAAGGTGAGTTAAAGATGGACACAATATGGATATAGGCAAATCAGTTCCAAGATTATTAACAAGAGTTAGAAAATTAAAGATGCACGGAATAATAAAAACACTCTCAAGTCATGATGATTTTGTTCCATTATTCTTCATGATTATCAAATTCATTTTTGACCCATCCAAATTTACACTTCTAACCTCCAAAAGATTCAACCTTTTGAAAAGGCCCGCCACCTCCTCCACCTTGGCCACCTTTCTTGCCACCACTAACACCACGGCACCGCCTCTTCTCACTGTCCTCTCTAGTTCACTCACGAACCGGACCGGGTACAATGCGCCTGCCAATCCTTCACTGAACCCAAGATCAAACACGTCATCAAAAAACGGTAAGTTATGTGGGTCGGCCCTTTTGACAAGAGGTGGATAGTCGATTAGATCCACTCCAGTGACATCCATTATGCCGGAATTCTGTAGTGCATCCACTGCATGTCCCGCCCCAGCAGAAACACAAAGGACATGGGACGAGTTGGAGAGGAGATGAAGCAATCGAATATGGTCGAAAACTGAGCCAGAAAGGGAATGTACTCGGCGGAGGTAGGATCGAGACAATCGGAGCTTGGCAAAGCGGGTTTCGGGAGCGGAGACCCTGCGGGAGAAGGCGTCGCAAGAGGATTTGGGGAAGGGATAGCGAGAGAGGGTGAGGTGAGAGTAGGCAATGGAGGACGAGAAGCACGAGCGGGAGGAGTGGTGGAAGAGGTGGAAGAGAGAGGCGGTCGCAATGGTGGCGAACACCACTGACACACGGTTGAGGAGTCGCCGGACATTTCGATCCATTTTGAGATTATCTATTTGCGGGTGCTGAACCCTAAAAAAATGAGAAATGGGAGAATGGATAAAATAAGAAGAATGAAGGATAACAATAGAAATAAAATCTAAAAATATATATACAAAAGGTAGAAGAAAATAATAACTCCATTTATTTTTTAGAGGTTGCTCACGATTTTGGAACCAAATAGAGAAGCAAATTGAAGGATGTGTGGATGTCATTCATTTTGTAACTCTCAATATTATTTATTTTGTAATTCTCAATATTAATTCTCAATTCATTCTCTCTACTCCACTATTATTGGAATTCATTATTTATTTATTATTTTAAATGGCTTTTCATTTACAATTTGTAGACTATAAATAGAGCCTTCGTAATCCTGTATTATAAACACATGAGAAATATATGAATAAAGAGATTGTCATCTTTTATATGTTCTCTCTATCTTATTTATTATTTGTTTATCTTTATTTTATAATACGTTATCAGCACAACTAGTTGTCTTTCATCATTATCATTTCAAAAAAACTTATGGAACACTTTTTATAAATAAACCTTTAAGTATTGTAAATTGACAAATAAATCCAAACTTATTAAAAATAAGTTTATTAAATTTTCAGAATATTACATTCTCCACCTACGGTGAAAAGATGTGTCTTTTCTTCATTATCACGTCCACATCTACGAGTTTGTCAAGAAATTATTATTATATGTTGATGCATTCACCTCAGGGAATGAAGCATAATTAATTAGACGGAATTCATGATTTTTTTATCAACAACTCGATATTTTTATTCAACCATAAGAAGACAAGAAATTTACTCAAAATATTTGTTGAAATCTTCTTCCGGAGAATTAAATTATAGATAAAAAATAATATAAAATCATGTAAAATTTGCGCATCATATAAATTTTCTTGGAATTTTCTTCAAGAAAATTTCCTATAATCTTCTTGAACAAATTATATTTCTTGAAATCTTTTTCAAGAAGATTAAAATTGTTGATAAATAATATTAATATGAACATCATATAAAATTTCTTGAAATCTTCTTCAAGAAGACATTCTTAATATCTTTTGAAATCTTCTTCGAAAAGACAATATCTTTTGAAATCTTCTTGGAGAAGATTAAATTATTGAAAAAAAATAAAAATAATATTCAATACAAAAAAAAAATACAATACACAAAAAAAATATTAATACGAGTCAAATTGTAACATCCCAATTTTCGAACACTTGTAGATTTATCTAACTTGAAGTGAAGTGTGTTTAAAAATAGCAATATGAATTTTCAAGTGTATCCATAAGACTCTGCATGCGGTTGGAAAATTTGAAAATAATATTGTAAAATTCTTGACTAATCTAGATTGATAAATTTATGAAGTGTTTATAATACAAATTCTGAAAATGTCGTGACTTATTTAAATTTCATTAACTTATGGTAAATCAATATGAATTATTTGAAATTCAATTGTAAGTAACATTGTGTTAATTCTTGTATTTTAAAAGTCAAGTTCATTTATAAAACTTCCAGGGGTTAAGTGAAAAATCACTAATCATTTAATAAAAATAATAGATAATAGAATTTCTTTTTAAGTTATAAAATTAAATGTGGGACACTTGGCAGTCATGCATCTCATTCCTATTATTAAATTTTAAAAAGTTTAAAAACTCACCTAAGTAACTTCTAAGTTCTCTACACGTGCCACTGTGCCTCCAAATTTTATTTTTTTCTTTTGTCTTTCTCTCTCCCGTTAAGGTTAGACCACCATTGAAATTATCGGAGAGATAAGGGAGAAACCAAGAAAGAAAAATAATGGAGAGAAAATAGCGGAGAGAAGAGAATTGATGGTGCCGGTAAGTTCACAACAAGAACAAAGGAAAAAAAAGGATGGCAACAGCTTCTCTGGTGACCAAGCAACAACAAGAGGCACGGAGGTAGAGACACTCAAAGTTCTTGTCACTCTTTTCAGAGCCGACTGATTTCATTGCGTTCGT